>JAWWML010002693.1:0-49593 GCA_035047165.1 Ormyrus rosae
TGGAGGGGGTCTAATAATCTATTCTTATTAAGATACTCCATGATTTGGACGTGAGCGATCTTTTCGAGGACCTTTGACAGAAAACAGAGCAGTGCGATAGGGCGAAAATCTGTTACATTCGCTGGAGCAGAACTCTTCTTTAACGCTATTAACTGCGCCTGTTTCCAGATCCCCGGAAAGATACCCAAAACGAAAGAGGAGTTAAATATTTTAACAATGAAGTCGCCAATGCTTGGGAGAGCCTTCACGATCACTCCTTGGGGAACTCCGTCCACTCCCCTTGCCTGCGAGGAAAAGTGAGAAATAGCAAGGACAACGTCACTAAGATTTACAGGGCAGAAAGAAAAGCCCTCCTCGCTTGAAGTTAAAATAGTGTCCATTGCGTCATCTAAGTTTTCAAGGGGTGAGGCAGATATCCCCGCAAAGTGATCATTCAACTCCCCCGGCGTGAAACCGTGAAGTTCCTCCTCTTTACGTTTTGGCAAGAGGCCGAGGTTACGCATTTCCTTCCAAATATTCTTGTTATCGTCAAGAGCGTCCGAGAGATGTTGTAGTAGGAAGGACTTACGCTCTTGATCTGAACGCACGTCGACCTCGTTGCAGAGCCTATGATACTCGTCAAGCAGTTCCGCATGCTTAGTACGCTTGTAGCGCCTGTGCGTTGCATTACGCTTGTCGATTAACTGCTTCAACTCAGGCCCAAGCCAGGGAGGATATTATATACATATATAAGGGAGATATACAGGGAGAGAGAGAGAGAGGGAGAGGGACATAGAAAGCAGAAAAGGCCAGCTAGACGAGTATAACAGGCGGGAAAATCGGCCGCCCGTCAATTGCACCGCGCCGCGCAACGAGAGAGAGTCAGTCGATTATGCCCGCGGAGAGAGAGCGCGCGTGTTTCGCGACCGTCGCTTGTAATTTACGACTTATCCTAGGACGCGGCGAGCGCGTGTAATTTTCCTTCCGGTGACGTTTACAGCGGCGGCTTATCTGCTCGGGCACAATCGGCAGCTGGGACACGCGAAAAACCAGGGAGGGGGGCGGGCTTGTGGCTCCTTTTAAACGCATTCCAACGAGGGGAGGGGGGGGGGCAGGATTTTCGAGGAATTATAGGAGCTGCTTGATGGAGATGAGTCGCGTTCAGTGGCTGCCAAATGCGGCGGTGATGCTTTTGCTGATGGAATTTCGGGGTTTGACTTGGACGCTGAGTGATTTGATTTTTAGCGTTGTGTAGGCTCGGGACTGGAAGCGTTTCGACGTTACGGGAATCAATTATTTGGTAATATTATTAAATAGCTTAAATTCTGACGGGTAGATAGTGACGGGCAGTGCGTTTCCTAGATATGAATGTCTAGAATAACGTTTACGGGTCTGACAGATTTCTAGCATCTCTCCGATTTAGCTAAATATGTATTAGACAGGTTGCATGGAGCATCGCCCCGATTTCATTAATTTAAGCTTGTTATTTTCTGAAATTATTTATTTATATCATGTATTTTAAATTTTTCTATTTGATTAAATATTACGAGCATCCTGCTTTGAATTCAGAGTGTCGGAGTACAAATATCACTTGGAAGTAGATTTGCGCGCCTTAGCCGAGGACTTCTGGGCTGAGGAAAGCATTATTTATGAATGACAGAGTTGGGGATCAATCGAGATTTTCGAATTTCGAATGGCGCGGCGCGATAAACGGGAAATTCGTCGGCTCGTATTTAGCCGGGCATGCGAGGAGCTCAGGGTGAAAACACAGTGCCAATCGTGAACTCTAAGCAAATGTGTGCCGCGTTAAGATAAAATAAAAATACCTTTTATTTTTATTGAACTATTCAAATCATCGATGTAAAATTATTTTTATCAAAGCTAAATTTCCATATTAAATGAAATCAAAATTGTCGTTGTTTCTCTTCAAATGTTGAATATAATTATAAATTTAAGTACATTTTGGCTTAAAACAGCACATCGCGAAAAGGGTTAAAAAAAGGTCTTCATCGAAATAAACACTCAAAGTTTATTTTAAATTAGCTCCTATCCGAAGCTAAACAAGACCTTTTAATTATCAAACAGAGAACGCGAAATAATGAATGCACCAAAGACAATATACCCCGTTCGATCATCCCGAACTCCTCGCCAACTAAATCCCCAAAAGCTTTCTCTCCTCCAATTAATAACTTAAAGCTGAATTAAAATTAATTTATACAGAGGGTCAAAGCTGAAAAGTCGAGGCAGCTCGCGGGCGAATGAGAAACGAAGGAGCAGCCCCGCCGCGGAGTGGGGCACGGGATAAGAGCGCGAAGGGGGGCGGGGGTGGGGGGAGAGGCGGAGGAAAAGCCCCCAGGAAAGATCGCGCGGGAGCTATTCCTCAGCTTCAGGAGCAGAGCTTTTCTTCGCCGCGGAATATATATCGGCGCGCGTCAGGAGCACGTACGGGCCGGCGTTCTTCTCTCTCTCTCCTCCCTCCCGTTTATACGATATTTGCGAATAGGCTCGAAGGCTTTCCCGACCCGACCTGCCCACTTAGCACTCGCCGAGAAATCGACTGATTGAAACTTCCCATTTTCCCGCCGCCGCGGCAGCTTTTCCCTCTCTTTCCGAGAGAGAGAGAGAGAGCTGCCGCGGGGCGGTCGCGTAAATCAAGCCGCGCATTGTGCAGCTTCGGCCCATTGTTGTTGTTAATTTTCACAGGGTCTGCGTGCGCGCGTGCTTGATTATTGATTAAGGAGCTCGACAAGTTTAATCCAGGAGGAGGTGTTGCTTTGAAAGGATTGGCCAAAGTTTTTGAAGAGGGTTCGAGATTTTCGCCGCGGCGTTACGGAGGCGCGAACTGGACTATATTTCTGACTTTATTTAGATCCGGAGAAGTGGAATTAAAGAGTATCTGGAGGAAAGCAATTTTGAAGACGTCATGTGCACGTAATAAAATTCGGGATATTGAAATTTGGGAAAGAAACGTCGGGAAGTCTGTATAATAACCGGCTACGTTTTATTAAAAAATTAGAAATTTTAAAACTGCAGTCTTTGCGATATATTTAACAATTTTTTCAGCTTCTATTAGATTCGGTTTTTAATGACTTATTGAAACTTTTAATTGCACATTTCAAAAGTTAGAACTTATAGGCAAATAAAAAACGATCATGCCCAATTCGCTTTATCATATTTTTTTTATGATGAAGCCAGCTGTGAAAAAGTTTGCGAAGTCGAAGCTACCGGTTTTAAGTAATGAAATTTATTGATTTTTCAAAAAATTTTGTTAAATCCCAAAAACTTCTGCGCTCTAAAACTCTCGCAGTACTCCAATTCCTCCGCACAATCCACCTGCAGGAGCACGCATATACAACAAAGAAAAAGAAAAAAAGAAAAACGTTCAACCAAAGCTCGTCAAAACGCTCAATCCGCCGAAAGCCAAAACTATTAAACCGTCGATTGTAACCCCCGCCAACAGGTGCAACCAAGCCGAAGTGAAAAAAACTAAAGCCGACGAGGCGGTCCCGCGGTGGAAAATGGAGAAAAGGGCGTCAATCATCGGGCCGCGAGGAAGGCTGCTGGAAAAGCGGTCCGCGCCGCGAGCATCCAGAGGCCCGCGGCCGCCTCGCGGTTTCCGTTGAACCCCGGAGCCAGGCTCTCTCTCTCCTCCTCCTCCTCGAGAGCGCGCGCGCGTATAGACGAGGGTGGTAACGAGGCAGCGGCGGCGAACGGCGCTACTCAGTCGGCCGCCGGCAGCCGCGCGAGCCTCACCGCGAGCGCTGCGCACTCTGAGCCCCTGCTCTCTCTCTCTCCTTTCAGCTCCCTCTCTTTCCCTCGAGTCTGTCTCCTCGCTGCTGCGGGTCGCAGGTGTTCGCGCACCTGTGCATACGCACGATTGTTGTACGTACCTTATTTTAGAGATCGTAGCCGGTGTGCTTTTGTCCTCTTTGGCGCGAGAGTCTCTATGGTATCTGGCTCTGATATGAAGGCTTTCGGTTCGTTTTGTGCAGAGACCGTCGGAGTTTTCGGCGAACGACGTGACTGTCAAGCGGCTGTGGATTGCTGAGTTCGCGCGGTTTTCGGGGGTAAGTTGGTTTTGTTTTGAAATTCGTCGGTGCACGCTTGGTAGTTTTGAATTTTGATCTTTGTTGTAGAACATTTTTTTTTTAGATTTTATTAGAGTGTCATGAAATTATTAAAAATTTATTTTTGATAAACTCATAAAACTTTTCGTTTATTATTTTCTTTTGTTCTTCAATGGGGACTTTCAAACTGCAATTTCAGAATTATGCATTAAATATCAAAAGGATTATACAAACGCAAAAGGTACAAAAAATTATTAAACTATCCATTTTTCCCCGACCCAATTTTTTACCTTCGTTCAAAAGTAAAAAACAAGAAGGCCCTCTCAAACTACGAATCTTCGCAAAAGCCGAAATCCCCGAATTTCGGGCGAATCATCGCTAATAAATCCGATTGTCCGCCGCCTCCGGGCGGGAGCCTAATCCCGGGAGCTTGCGCACATGCTCGTATCCGCGGACTTTGAAAGTCCGCCTGCTCGTATAGTCGCGGACGAGTCGCCTCGGGGGGGCTTATCGTCGTGTCTCTCGGGAGAGCGGCGCGGCGAAAGGGTGTCCGAGCGTTCGGGGGACTGAAAAAAAAAAAACTGCCGCCGAAGTCAACAAAAGCGCTCGGGAGTTACAGCTGCGGCTGGAACGAGGACCCGTCACGAGTCTTACGAGTCAGTTTTCAAAACGCCCGGCTGCTGATGTGGACAGTATGCTCGAAGTGGAAGATTTATTCTGTACTATAAGGCCTGTACGGTCGAAGGGTAATACTGTTTTATACTGCTTGGCAAATGTGTGCGCGCGTAATTAAATGGGCGGCTAAAGAGCTAGGTATTGAAGTGTCGCGGATCATCTGCTTTGATCAATCTTACTTTATTGAATGCTACTTTTACTTTGAGTGATTAAAAAAGTTTTAAAGCTTTGCAGGTTTATTTTAAGAAATTAATTTTCGACTCTCATTAAATTAATAAAAACCTTATAAAAAATAATCACAGAAAATAAAAGGATAAAAATTAAAAAAAAAAAAAAATATGTCTCCCCTCCCTACCGAAACCCCCAGCGACGCTTGAAAATTCCAAAGAGTACCCCGGCGCGCGAGGCCTTTAAAAAAAAAGCCCAGCTGAGAAAGAGCAGCTGAAAAAAGCGCCTGGCCGTGCGGGCTCGCGGCGATAATCGCGGCGCCGTGGGAGAAACGCGGCCGCGCATCGACTGTACCGCGCCGTACCCCATTTATTTAAACGAGCCGTGAGAGAGGCTCGCTGGATTAACGCGGCTCTCTCTCTCTCTTGTCGTTTCTGGCGTTTCGCGCTCCCCCGGCGATATTCCGCGGGAGAGGGCTTAATTATCGAAAAGTATCGGCGGGCGCGACTTCCTTTCGCGCGAAATAATTACGCGGCCCGGCGGCGGCTCTCGAGCTGCTTCATTTGCTTTGGCGCGAATTGATTTTTGCCGAGGCTAATGCCTTCCGCGTAGCCGGAGGAATACACAGCCGGGATAATTGATGCAGCCGATAATCGATATATTTAATTAATTTTTTATAATTTTTATATACAACAATTTTTTCAAGAGATTGTTGTGAGGCGAAATGTACGAAAGCAACAAGTTCCGTGTTAATTCAGTTCAAATCGAGGGAAAAATAACATTTTTAATTCAATAATACAATAAAACCGTCGAAGGCTTTCGACAGCAAAGGACTGGAGAGTAATAAAAATCGAGACAAAGCAATCAAATACCCAGCAATCACGCTCTTTTACCCGTCAACCAGTCGCCCTTTTACCTTTCCTTTTCCGCGCGCGGGAGTACCGGCAGGCCGCGCACATTGCTGTCTTCATAAACGGCGCGCGGCTCGTCAATGCTTGGGCGCGATGGCCTCTCGGCGAGCTACGGATCGAGCGGCGAAATCGAGCCGTATCCGGCGATCGACACATCCGTCGCGAAAAAAGCATAACACGAACAAAGCGCGCGCGGAAAGACACGACACCCTTTTTTACCTTCAGTCACGCGGTTCAAAGCCCGTCATATCCCTTCGAAAGCGTATATGCATGCAGGAGAGAAAAAAAAAGAAGCGCGCTCCGCGAAACTGCATCGACGTCGCGGCATATCGAGAGAGCCCCAAGAGACCTGCAAAGGCCTCCCGCGCCGCTCCCCGCTTTTTGATGAATGAAAGCACACACGAGCGCGGCGTGTGCCCGATTTCGGCGCCGGATTTTCTCCTCCTCCTCCTCCTCCTCCTCCTGTCTTTCTCCGCTGCCGCCGCCGTTGCTGCTGCTGCTGCTGCTAGCTTTTAGTATGTGCGCGTGTTATACCGAAGTATTATATCGATTAACTGTTGGCAGCAGAAGAGAGGCAGCGGAAAGCTTGTCGAGAGCGAGCGAGAGAGAGAGAGAGAGAGGCTGCGTGGCTTTGGCTTTCCTATATTATTAATCTTTCTCTCTCTCGCTCCGGCTTGCGAGCTTAGCTTTCCTCTCTCGCTCGCTAGCGGGCAAGAGAGGAGTTTCTCTCTGCAGCGAACGTATGCTGCGCGCTCGTCTACGTGTGTACGTATGTGTGTGTGTGTGTACGTAGGGAGAGAGAGAGAACCTGCCATATACGCGTCCGTCGACTCCAGTCAGGTGTTGCGGGCAGCTTTCGCGGTTCAAAGGGAATCAAGACTCGGGACACAGAGATTCGGAGCCCGGGGGGGGGGGCGAAGGGGGAGGTAGTTTGTCAGACGAACAAAGTTTTAGACGGACGTTTTTCAAGAAAATATTGCCCGGATTACGGCATTTCAAACTTGAGGCAAGAGGAGAGGCCGTCTTTTTGCTCGTATGGAAATAAATCCGCTTTAAGCGCCCGCGGTTTAACGCATCGAGGAAATTCCCCCTCAATTTAGCGAACGCTCCCGCTGTACTCCTTAATTGCGAAAGGTTTTTCCGTCTGCTTAAACTTTTTTGGCCCCGTTTTTGCTCGGGCGATCAATTCGGCTCTATTTACACGGGAGTTTTTTTTTTTTTTTCATCCCGCGGCCCAATTTTCGCGAAACATATCCATCTGAATCTTGTCCGTCTGACAAAGTGCCTCCCCTCCCCCAGGAGAGGATTCTATATTCCCCAACAGATGTTACCCGCAAGAATATGCGCACTTGCGTTTATACATGCGCGGGCTCAAGTGGGCAGGCGTGTTTATACACGCACTATAAATGCCCTTTTGTAGTTGCGTTTAAGCTCTGGCGCTCGTTGTAAAACTTTTATACCGCTGTTAAACAAAATCGATTCGCCTAATCGCTCGCCCGGATTTTTAGTCGAAAATAAATGACGCGCTGTCCGTCGGTTTAATTTCGCATAAGTATATCTCGCAAATTAAATTAAGCTACGGTAAAATTAACTCAACAATAAATCAATCTATCGCTACTCGAGTTTCCCGTCGCCGAGCCGAGCAAACAGCATTACAAACCGAATTAGAATTAGAAATGAAACAGTTACACCCGTATATCGCGGCATCGGCCGTCGCGAGCAAACCGAATTTTCCTCCCACCTCGTTTATCGGCGAGCTTGCAGCCAGCAGAATCAAGCGACCAGCTGAAAAACTGGCTAGAAAACCGCTCGCAGAAAGACGGCGCCCGTAGCTGCAACAAACGCTCTCGTGCGGAAGGACGGCACACCTGGGTGTATATACGTGTAGGTACACAAGCGGGCGCGGAACTCGCGGTGCGCATCATCATCCAGCGATTTCGCGCCGAAAACTACTACTCGCCTTTTTAATCGCGCCCGCAGCCGCGGATTATTATACATATATACACCTCAAGCACCAGCGGCCCGCGAGATAAAAAACTTTTAAAAATGACCCGAGCGCAGCGGAGATGAAAACACGCGCCGAGGCTATTATGCACGCGAACGAGAAGCGGCGGCGGCGGCCCCGCAGCGCAGCGCGCAGCTCGACTTGCCATTGCCGCATTGTTTTTGAAGTTTCGGAAAAATAGATTGGATCCGAGCCCTGGAGGAGACGCGAGAGAGCCTTAAAGCCTTCGCGAGCACGCCGCTCTCGGAGCTGCTCTTGATATTTCGCTGGGAGCACAGCACAGTTTCATATTTCGCGCGGGGCGCGTTAGATTGTTTATGGAAATTCGCTTTTGCAATTTTAATGGAATGTATAGGGTGGACGATTTCTATTAAATCCGCGGAATGGGTCTTGTTTTTATAGTAACGGCAGAGCTTTTGCGACGTTTAATCGAGGTTTAAGTTCCGTTTTGGAAAAATAAACAAGAAGAGCAAAAAAAAAGAAAGCATTTTTGGCTCATTACACACTTTCAAAATTGCAGGCTTCAATCCCGAAGAGCAAATAACTATACCGAACGTCTACAAAGTTAAATTCCAGCTCTACCGAATAATCTCCGCGCGGCTTAAAAATCCGAGCGCGTTCCCAGCCAAAATAAACCGCCCGCCTCGCAGCCAATCAGGAAGTATAACGAACTCGTCTCGATAAAACGGCAAAGGAAACAAGCCCCCGAACAGAAGGAGGCCCCGGAGAGTCCGCTCTCGCGCCGAAGGGAAAATAGCTTAGATTGCGGCACGTGCGCGCACGTGCTCTCGGGGAAAGGGGGGTCTCCCGCTCCGCTATCTTGGCTCGCTTGTAAACATCTGCGGAATGCGCAGGTGGCGAACGATCGGGCGTACACACGCACACGTATACACCCGCGGCCCGCGCTTAAAAGCACGAGTGCGGCGGCACACGGAAGAGATCGGGCGCGCGAGCGTGTGTACAGCTGCGCGACACAATAGTGTCCGCGCCCGAGCGCGCGCGCGGCCGTCGTCGTCGTTCGCGCTCTGACGGACCATCTGCGAGCGGCGCGCCGCACCTGCGAGCCTTCCTTCGATATTGCGCCGCGGCGCCGCCCCCGTCCGCGGGGGAGGATTCGCGCGCGGTAAATCTGCCCCGGGGGCGGGGGGGCGGATTTGCGCGGACTTTAAATTTCTTCGAGGGAAATTTTGCGATCCGATTGCTTTGGCCGCCTAAGCGACCGAGAGTTTTTCAAAGGGATTTAGCTCCCTGTCCTCGTGTTGAGCTTGCGGATTGCAGCTGCTTCTTTTTTCTTTTTTCTTCTTTTTTTTTTGCGTTCGCGCGGCCTGGACCGCCTGCGCCGCTGATAACGCTTTTTTACGGGCTAATGGGAAGCGTTCGGGGCGGATATTTTATTGTGCATTATCGTCATTATTGCAGGGGTACGTTTGATTAATAACCAACAGATGATGATATTGATAAAGCGGGAAGTACTTTTAACAATTTTAAGTTGTATTTCTAAACGTAATTTGAAGTTTGGAGACTATTTAAATAGTGCATTTATATATATAATTAATAATAAAACTAAATTTCATATTTTAATTCACTAATAAGTTATTGCATAAATGTAACTTGAAACTATTTTAACTGCTTCCTAAAACCCACCTAATGAATAAATAAAAGTACGAAAAATAAACGCGGAAAATCTGAAAATTATTATTAATCAGCGAAAAAAGCGATACTTTTCCTGCATTCCCAAAATCGAGGCTAAATAATCGTATTTCAAAATCTTAGCTTACGGGCAAAGCGAAACCACCAACCGCGGATTAACGGCAGTATAACCCCGGCCGCTTGAATCATCATCAATTCGGCTCGAATGGCTCGGGCACACGGCGGTCGCGGTCGAAAACACAAAGAGCCAAAGGCGGTGCGGCGGCCAGGCCGAGAGTGATTTTTCCTCGGCAGCCGAGCTCGGCAGCGTGCGGTGCATCTGCTTTTGAAGCCGCGTCGAGCCCCCCCGATTGATTGACAGGGCCGCGAAACCGTCGAACATAACGACGCGATTCATTGGCCAGACCGCCGTTTAAACAATTTCGCCTAGGTGCTTCGCGCACAGCCGTCGGAATTCTCTCTCCGTGTATATAAAAAAAAAAAGAGAGCTAGAGACTCCGGCCGTGCGCGCGCGGCTGACGCGTTGTTTGTGTGTGCGCGCCGCGGGAAAACGTCATTCGCAACGGATGGCGCGAACACTTGTGAAAACGGTTCGCGCGAAAAATCGCCGCGCGGCGGCCGCTTTGGAATGTTGTGCGCGCGGATATAAATGGAAAGGAGGCCAGATTGTAAGATTGTAGTTTTCGATTCGGCGGCTGGAATTTCATTTCGGCGTTATTGATTTCTTTTTCTTTCTTTCTTCTTTTTTTTTTTTTTTAAATTGAACTTTGCCTCCGGGAGACAATTCGATTGGGGAATAAATCTATTTAAATTGGACCTTCGGAAAGTTGCTTTAATAAATCGGGGCTTTACGCGACTTCGTAAAGTAATAGTTGTAAAAATAGAAATTTTATAAGGCATAAAATATCGAGCCCGATTCATTTATGGAATTGTACCCTGATTCTCGAGTTAAAAATTTAATGCGCGCAAAGAAATTTTTATTTTCATTGAAACTCATAAAATATTATTTGGTTTTTTAAACTGTTTTTTGACAGCTGCGCCGTGCATTATTCATATATAGAATGCATCACCGCAAATAATTATTAATTTAATCCAGTCGACTCGACAGCAGCACATTTCGAAGCCGAATCGCATTTTCTTTTATTAGAAAATATAATACGAACTCGAATTCGTTCGTGATTTAGTTTGAAAAATTATTTATGCAAATAGAGACGAAATCTGTGTACTCTTGAGAACATGTGTGTGGTGCGGGAACATGTGCGCCATTCATAATAATGGAATAAGTACTTTCGTCGGATCCAATGACTTACATGACGTGTACACATATGGCGGACTAAAATTAGTTAGCTATTTGACAAGTATGAAGCAACTGTGCTGGAAGAGCCGCGAGAGCTTTTCTCTATTTCTAAAATATATAAGCCTCCGGGCTCGTTAAATTTCGCGGCGAACCTTGCATAAATTTTGTTTATCGATAAATTTTAGAAGATTATATTGCGTCGTATTTATCGATCAACAACGTTAGGGGTTCGCGCTTATAAACCGCCCCACCCCCTGAAATCCCCGAAATTTCGGATTAATAACGAAAAGCGCCGCGTAAATTTTAACGTTCTAATGAATAAAAGCGCCCTCCGCAATCTAATTGAACAAAGCGCGATTGTACACCCGCGGCACTTGAACGCCGCGTAAAACTGCTCATTACCGCGCGGGGGATAATTCGGCCGAGGGCGTATAAAACATTGACACAATTACAGCTCTCATTATCGGGCCGAAAACTGAAAGCGGGCAATAAAAGATCGTCCGAAAATAGCCGGGCGATAAAAATTCAAAGTCGGCCCAGATCGCCGCTCGAAAAATGTCCCCCCCTCCCTCTCCCGCAATAATAGCCGCTCGTATCCGCGGTGTGCGCGCGTGTAAAAAGCACCTGCATTAGCCATCATCCCGCTCGGCGGCGGCGGCGACGAATCACCGGATAAAAGCCGGCGGCGGCGGCGCATCGGCTGCGTGTGACATTTTTATAATGAAGCTCCCCGCGCTCTCTTCGGTTTCTCTCTCTCTCTCTCTCTCGCTCTCGCTTCTAAAACGCCCGGCGCAGACATCTGGCCCTCTGTTTCTCGCGGCGTTCTAATATTGGAAATTTCGCGGCCGCGCGCGCGTGCCATGTGCGGGACATATGTATAAACAGCATCGAGCGTTTTCGGCAGCGGCTCCTTAGAGGCGAGAGAGAGCGCGGCCAGTGCAGCTACTACTCTCTTTTGAGGGGACCGTCGATGCACCGGTCATTGTTGCGTACGCGTGTATGTCGAGCGGGCCTATTGTCTTCCTCCTTTTTTTTGGCTCGGGTGTATGAGAGGGAGAGCGGGTGTCGAACGCTGAAGAGTGGCGCGGCGGCGACGCTGCGAGTGCTCGGGGCGATAACAGCTGCCCAAAGACTTTTCGAGTAAGAAGGGTTGCGGGATTTTGAGCAAAACCGTTTACGAACGTTGGACTTTTAATAATAGCCATACTTTGCCAGTTTCGGAGAAAAAAAAATCATTTAAAAAATAACGAATTAAAGTATTTCGTTACTTAAGGAGAGCGTTTCATTGACGTCAAGTGCTAGAAAAGTTGACGGGCATTAATCAACCACGAACCTCGAAGATTTACTTGAAGCACACAGTATCCGCTTCGTTGAAGATGTTCCGTCGCGGTGTGCCTAGTTTGAATAATATCGCAATCAGGAATAGCAGCACTCCACAAATTCCGCGGCAATTTACATTCGCATTCGTCGGTAGAGTATTAATTACACTTTGTTCGATATTCGCGGCCGAGTTTTTGTCGGGAAAATGCCCATTCGGTGTAAAGCAGCTGAATAGCATTCGAGCCGACTGTGTTTACATGTACCGAAATATTTCTCGCTGTGCACATTGACTCAGATGTATTTAATATTATAACAACATGTGTGCTTCTACAGCCATTTGAACATTATTGTTGATTACGCGTATAATTTCGAATTACGAAAAAGCATAATTCGTTCGCTCGAAGCGGTGAACGTAAATTTTCCACAGAGACGACGAGCTTTCCAACGTTTCTCGATTGATTTTTATTATTAAGCGCAAAACATTCTATCCTTCCTCAAAACTAAATTAAAACCTTTCCCATTTACGCGCCTCGCCTTTATTCTCCCGGTTTTCTTAATTCCTCGAAAGACTCGCGCGGAAACGCAGCAAGAATCGGGAATTCCCTTAATTAATGAGAAAGCCGTCAATGCGGCGCTCCTCCTCCCCCCCGCCGGGCGTAAAAATGCTAATAATTCGCTCTCTCGGCGCAACTGTGCACTCGGCCCTTTCCCTCAGACTCTCGCCGGATGAAGACAGATCGGCGGCGCGAAAAAGGAGGAAAAGCTCTCGGGGCAGCCCTCTCTCTCTCTCTCTCTCTCGCTCGCAGGAAAGCTCCATCGATTGGCGCTCGTTCTCCCTCTCGCTCGGCGGGCAAGATGTTTTTCATCTCCTCGAATAGCAGTCGCTCTCTCGGCGCAGCAGCCGCCG
The DNA here is from genome assembly GCA_035047165.1 of Ormyrus rosae. NCBI lineage: Eukaryota > Metazoa > Arthropoda > Insecta > Hymenoptera > Ormyridae > Ormyrus > Ormyrus rosae. Next base: position 12,980 of record JAWWML010002693.1, read on the forward strand.
GGATTTCGTAAGTCAGCGCGCGCGGCCACATCTGGATCCTGACAGCGTATAAGTATGTGCGTTCAGGCGCACATGGCACCCTGGCCTCCTCCTCCGCCTCCTCCTCCTCCTCCTCCTGCCTCCTCTCGCTCTCTCTCTCTCCGAATGAGTCACGGACGATATTGCAATCTCTCCCCGCGGGGGGGAGGGGGAGGGAGGCCAGGCCGACGTACAGCTCTCTACGTGACTTTTGCATACGCGCGCGCGACTGTATTGGCAGCGGGAAGGGATGTCGCGCTCTCCAACTTTTCTAATTACCAGCCGCCCCGCGCTGCCGATCGAAATCCCCCCCCCCCCTCCTCCGAGAGGGGCGCCGGGAAAAAACGAGCGCCGATCCGCAGCCTCGTGCGCTGCATGAGAAAGCGCCAAAGCTCTCTCTCTCTCTCTCTCTCTCGCAGCGCCGCGGTGATTTTTCCTCCAAGTGCACGGCTGCAGCCCGAGAGCCCAAGTCGTTTCCCACTGTTTACGGCCGCCGGGTAATTGCGTTTTACCCCCTTTTTTTTTTCTTTTGCGTTGTTCGTTTTATTCAAATGTTTGACGCTTTTTCGGAGGTTTTTATTTTTGAATTCGAATCAATGCTTATTATTGTCTGATTGGATTATTATCGTAATTGGTCGGTAAGTTTTTAAAGATGCAGAGCTGTCTGATGTACGCAAACGTTATTTTTGCTGATTAATCGCTCGGCTTCAAAATAATTAATGGGATTTCATTGCGGAACTGTGAAATTCACTTTCAACGATTAAAAATGCATCTCCAAATAAATTTCACGACGTGCATTTTCCTGCAATTCAACCGCAAAATTATCGTTTTCCATACCTCTCGTTCGAGGTCAAAAAGGTTAAGATGATAATAAAAAAAAAAAAAAAAAAAGTTAAAGAAAACAGACGGCAGGCAGGCAGGCAGGCTGGCAGACAGCGGCTGCGACGCGCGCCGCGTAATTTCAGAGCGGCTGTTTGAGAAAAAGCCTCCGCGCGAAAGCTGCGGATTTCCCGTTGCGGCACGTATATCACTTTCGGAACGGCGGCGGCGGCGGCGGCGGCGCTTGTTTACTTAACTAAGCGTCTTAACGAGTGACGGGGCTCGTTCATCTTTAGACCAGAGGCCAACTTGCGCGCGCCCTCTTTTTTGCTCCTCGTCGCCTGCTTATCTCGGCGTTTCCGAAAAAAATTCTGGAATTTTAAATTGCTTGCTTTGCCGTTTAGCGGGAATACGTTCGGATATAATGCGGCTGATTAAAGGATCCTTTTTTTAATCAACTGCAATTCCCTGATAAGCCTGATATTTTAAGAAAATAAAATTATAATTAAATTATCATTAAATTGAAGTGTGTAAAAGTTTAATCCATCATCTTTTTCTTTTTTTCGAAAAATTGAATTTAAAATCACACATGAATGCATGTAGAGTTTATTTATTTCAACGTCAAAGATATCGTATTATTGTTTGAATTCATACATAAAGCATGTTAAATATATTTTGTGTTGTAATCCGATTACATCGAGCCTTTGATCATCATCGTACAATCTTTTTGTCATTTCAATCTGAACGGAAACCATATTATGTTTTCGACAAGTATTAATTACTTATCAATTATTATTATTGCTCGTTTTTTCGTGCGGGTCAATGAAACTTGATTTATTCTTAAAAAGTAGAAAATTTACTTCTTTTATAATTAATTTCCACGCTACGAATTCCCTTTGAAAAATGCGAAAACGGCAATTCCCGAAAAACGCCTTTTTCGTAGCGGAGTTAATTAAACTTTTTTGTTACACGAAATCGAAGGCTCGGCAGAATTTTCCGGCGCGGCACTCAGCGAAACAATAAATGAAGGCCGGAAAGCTTTTGTATACACGGGCGGGGAGGACTCATCGCTCTCGCGAAACTGAAAAAACAGCCCTGTCCAAATAATAGTAACGCGGAGCGACTCTCGCCTCGCGCGCCCAAGAGCCACTTGCGTCAGCTTAAAAAATATATCGCCGCGCGCTTCGGCGACAAATGGCCGCGAACAAAAGCGCTCGATTTTTTTTTCTCTTTTTTTTTTTTTTTGCGCTCGCGCCGCGCCGAGGAAACATCTGCGAGGAGTCGTCGGCCCAGCTGCGATAACTGAAAAGACGGCCCGCGCGCGCTCTCGTCTTGCCGGAGTAGCGCGGAGAGCCGAATTTCGACGGCAGCGCGGCCACTTCTGCTTTATATCTCGGCCAGTGCCAGTGCGGACAAGCCGCGCGACGTTAAACAGCCCGCCGCCGCCGCTGCTGCATTATGAACGTCGATGCGACTTTTGCCGGCGAATCGCGAATCGTTATTACTGTCGTCTGCTTAATGTTTAATGTCGCCGGCGCACAGACGCGACGCCGGGCTCCGGGTTCTGTGGCGCTGGATAGAAATTTCAAATTTGTTTAGTTACCTCGTTTCGTATATTTTTAGCAGTTTCGTCCAATACGATGTAATGTAATAAATATTTTTTCCACCTCGTCATCCATCTCGCGACAGCTTTAACACGAAAACAATAAATTAATCGCAAAGCAGTCGCGATAATCAATGCTGCCCCGTAAAAGAAACGAGGGGAGCGCGGAGTATCGGAGAGCTGCGAGCACGTAAAAATGGTGAGTAACGACTTTGGAGCTAAAGCTCGTCAACGGACGGTCCCCATTGTAAAAAGATCGTTGCGTCCAACCGCTGCCTGCTCATTAACCTCGCCGGGCGGCCGGGCGGCCGCGCTGAAAACTAATGGGGAAAATGCCGCTCTCTCTCTCTCTCTCTCGTTAAAACGGCCATCGGTATGCAGAACGAGAGCTCAAAGGACGCGCGCGCCACCGCCGCCGCGTTATACGTGCCCCGCGACGAGCGCCCGACGAAATGCGTGACGAGCCCCAGAGCGGAGAGCCGCGCGAATCAATCAAATTCGAATCGCGGCCTCTCCCGCCTGTCGCCAAGCTGGCGCCGATTTTTCTTCCGCGCCCCGCGGCGCGCTGCCTAATCTTTCCCTCGTTCTTGCCGCGACTCGAGAGCTCCCGCGCGCGCTTTAATCCCGCTTTTTCCGAGCTGCACGCGCGCTCCTCCTGCTTCCGTGCAGCGGTGCTTTTAATCGCATTTTTATTCGTTTGTTTTTTCGGCTCTTAAACGCAATTGGTCTCGATATCCTATTTGCATTTTAGAAATGTTCATTACACATTTCAGTCCGACCCAAAATTAAATGAACGTCAAATTTATCCGTTCTAAAAATGACATTTATCACCGAATTTTTCAAACCGCACAACGAGCCCCCCTAACAAAGCCCCTCATACTTGCAGAGCCAACCGATCGACTCGCTCGTCCGGCACTGTCGCCGACGATGAAGGTGGAGGGCGGCGGAGTGGCGACGACGAGCGGCGCGGCCACCTCGGTCCTCCACAAGATCAAGGTCAAGGAGGAGGCGAAGGAGTGCCCGTCCCAGCAGCAGAGCAGCGGTGGTCCCCCGTCGCCTCTGCCGCCGTCGCGGCTGGCGATCGGCGCCATCGCCACCATCACGATAAGCAGCGGCTGCGGCGATCTCGCGGCGGCGGCCGCTGCCGCTGCCGCCAACGTCGCCGCCAACAACGGAGCCAAGCGGAGCAGCCCCGCCGTCGAGCCCGAGAACGACGACGCGCTGCCCGTCGATCTCGATCTCAAGAGCAGCAGGGCGAAGGGTGAGTGTGTGTGTGTGTCTCCTCGAGAGATTCCCCCGAGACGAGATATCGCACAACGAGCCGATTGTTCGCGGCGTCTGGCCCGCGGCGTTGCTGGCAGCGAAAGATGAGAGGTTTTCGAGACGTTGGGATTGGGAGAGTTGAAATCGAGCGGCGACGCGCGAGTTTTGGAGCGCTTTCTTTGCCCGTATGATGATGGCGGGTTACAAATTTAGCTCGAATGCGGGACCAATTGTTGAGCAATTAAGTCTCGTTTAAATTGATTCATTGGGTTTCATTAATTTTCCATTTTATTAACGCTAGCCAATTTCAGGATGCTGCAAGCGTTAATTATCCACTAAAAGAAATTAGTATCATTAACCGGGCATGCAGCTATATTAATTACTCGATATAAATTTTCCGCGTTACCCACCTATCCACAGGCTCGTTAACGAGCCAAATAACTGCACGTCGAACTTCCTAAAACTAGAAAAATCCCGGTTCCGCTATCAACCCCCTCAATCCCAAACGCCGCCAGCATCAGGTTGCAAATCTCCGGCAGATCCGGCGACATTTGCACACCGGCCCGATCCCGCAGCTTACGCCAGTCGACGTGGGGGGAGGTGGGGGGGCAAAAGAAATAAAGCTCCGCTCTCGGCTCTTTCTCGAAAATTCGCTCTCGATCTGGAAACCGGCGGCGGCGGCGGCCCGCGAGGCGAGCCGAAAGACGGGAGTCGGCATGGGGGCGCCCGTATCGTACACACTCTTTTCCTCGCAAGCCCGAGTTCGAAATCGCGCGCGCGATTATATCTGTCGGCGATGCGCGCCCGCCGAGCCCGCAGCCCGCCGCGGGAAAACAGGGCCGCCCGCGAGCCGCCCGGAGTCCCGGAACGGGCTTGCGTTTGGCTGACGAGTGTAATATAAGCGAGCGCCGCGACGGGGCCGCTTGAAAGACTGGATATTGGGTAATTAGGCGGCTGGAAGTCGTATTAATTAGATCGCGATGCGGTTATAAGGGCTCTCGTTAATTCGTCGATGTTTTTCGTTGAATTCAATTGAAAGATTTCACGGATGTACAGAGAACTCCGGCAGCAGTTGGGCATTCGAGTATTTATTTAAAGTATTTTTGGAGAGCGCCGTTTTAAAAAAAAAGAATTAGAAAGCAAATTACTGAGCGCGGATGTTTTTTGTAACGAAAAATTTTTGTTTCCTTGAAAATAAAATATTTTAGAATAATATTATATACATATACCTATTTTAATTCTTCGAAGTTTTTGGTGAAATTTAATAATTTCTAATTAGAATTCATATAATGGTATCAAGTATAATAACTATATCATTAAATTTTCTCGCTTATCATTAAAATTCACCGAATCGCTATCAATCCCCTCCCAGCTGTAGGCCTACCCTCTGTTTCCGCTAAAAAAGCATCGGCAATCGTCAAAGTTCCCACTTCGGGTAGGCTTTTTCTCAGCGCAAGCACACACTTGGCTTCCCCTTCCGGCAGAGCACACAGGCAGCTCTCTCTTCCGTCTCCTCGTGCCGGCGCATTCTCTCTCTCCCTCTCTCTCTCTCTCCGGGGCCGCCTGGCGCGGACGCGATAAGACACGTCCGACACTTTCCGAGTGCTGCTGCTGCTGCTGCTGCTGCTGCTGCCGCCGCTGATATCACCGCCGCCGTCCTCGAGAATGGCAGGGTCGTGAGCCCCACGGCGACGAGCCTCCTCGCGGATATTCCGCAGAGAGAGAGAGAGAGAGGGGCTGCGTGTACGCGGCGGCGCATATCGCAACCCCGGCGGGCTGCATCGGAGCCGCCACCGCCGTCACGGGGGACTGCAGTGATTTTCGGCCGGAATTCGCTCCACTTTGCGGCCGGGATATACCGCGCGAGGGGACGAGCGCCGGGGCTGATTATTGTGTGTACGCGGTCGAGATTGCGAGGGCCATTTTCCTGGATGAGCGCTTTTTAGGGCGCCGGTAGGTGGTTTTAAGATCGGCTGGCTTTTTTTTACGCGCGAGTCGGGGAGGAAAATTAAAGATGCTAATGTTTTGTAAAACTACTTCCTTTTATGCTATCGCTTGGGCTCGATAAATTTCTTTAACTTTATTTCAGATTTAAATTATACTATTAATTTTATGCAACTAATTTAAATTCATAGACGAAATTTCAAACTGATGTAATAAAGTATTGAACTATACATAAACTTTTAGTTATCTATTAAAATTTTAGCATTACTAATTAAAACGAGGTACAGAATTAAATAATTTTCACAATAAATAGCAATAAATCGCTGTACGCAACAAGACTTGGTAAAAAATAAACTGCTACCGATCCAATGTTTAATCGCAGCCAAAGCCAGCAATCTTCCGGCAAAAGCGATCGCCGATAAATAAAACCCGGCCCTCGTCAGACCCCCTCCCCCGCGCTATCGAAATTTGTCCAACTTTCCAATTTAAAGTTTTCGTTTATTAAAATGATTCGCAGCCGCGGCGGCGTCTCGTTCCGCGTTTGCGCCAGTCAGCCCGGCGGCTGTCTCCCTCAGGCGCCCATCTTTCGGAATTCTTTCTCCTTCCCATTCCATTCGGACGGAAGATTGACTCGAACTCTCTCTCTCTCTCTCCCTCGGCCGCGGCCCGCGGAAGGAGAATGCGAGAAAGGAGCGGAAGCTGCGCCGACGGAGATAGGAAAGCGCGAGGGAGGGAGCGAGAGGAGAGAGAGAGAGGTGGGGAGGGATTGCGATCAAAGCCATCTGTTGCATTGTCCCGGCAATTAGGAGGCGACAGCTGAGTCCCACCGTACTTACTTCCCGCTGGGGTTCTCAACTTGCCGGAGGAGGCTGCGCGGCGCGCGCTCCGCGAAAAAGGAGCTTTCGGAGCTTGCAGCCGAATTCCTGAATGCGGGATATCGTTCGCCTCGTCGGCGCGGAACGGTTTTCTGATTTATCTCGGGGTCCGACTTTGTTTCTGTGTAGTTTTCCAGGGCGATTTATTTTTCGTTATTGATTCATATTTTTGCGACGATAGAGATGAAATGGAACTGCTTAATATTTGTAGGAATTCGATACTTTAAGGTAACGGGACAAAAATGTAAATAATCTACTTTCCTTTTAATTTGACCTTATTTAAATAATAAAATTTATCAAAGGATAATCAGAATAAAGGGCAAACGTCTGCGCTTCTTTCAAAAACCATTATTAGATTGACCAGTTGCACCTGCAAAATCGATTAAAGGCCACCCGTGAATATTCGGGAAAAGGAAAAGTATCAGCGAAAGGGACCCTGCGAGCTCCCGGTCGGACAGCCTTATCGGTCCGGTCCGCGCTCGTATATAAAAAGCCCGGGTCGCTTCGGGGCTGAGTGTCGCTGCGGGAAGTAACAGCTGGGATAGTAACATCGGCAGGCGCGCGAGAACGGCAGCGGCAGCAGCCAGCAGGACCATTTCCGTCACCTTTCCCGGATATACGTGTATATATATATATGTGTGTGTGTGTATATATATACATAACCCTCGCGCACGATTCTTATATGCACGTTGCGCCGAGGTCAGAAAAGACTTAAACTCTCCTGCCTTGAGAGCGCGTTTCTTTCGCTCCGCTGAAAACCGGCGTGTTGCATTTTTAGAAATGCATCCGTTTTTTTTTTTTTTCGAGCGTTTAATTTTGGATTTGCCCTTAAGCTGAAACTGATATTTATGCGCGGAGCTTTTAATGGTGCAGCGTAAACTTTTGTCGTGCCTTAAAGTGCAACTGTATATTTTACTGCGAAAACTACAGAACAGTTCGCGAGACGATCGTAATTTGGGAATAAAAGAAACAGCATCAAAATTCACCACCGATTTTTACCATCAGAATCCAACCCGGATAATCAAACGAAAATCAAAGCGCGGCGGGCGATCGGTCCGCGGCCGCGAGACGCGAGACGCGAAGACGGTCCTCCCCGCTTCGGCGGGGCGGCCGCGCGTTTAGACAAAGTTCAGGCGCAGGATAATTACCTGCTAGCGCCAGGTGGCCGCGACACACACGCGCAGTCCGCTTACCTACTCCTTTCTCCGCGACTCTTCTCTCCGCTCTCGCTTCCGCGCCTGTTCGCTGCACGCGCGAGCTCTTTACTCCTCTCGACTTCCGGGAATCCCCCCCCCCCTCCCCGCAGCTTTTCTTTTATCCTTTCGAAGCAAAGCGAGATTTCCTGGTTTTTTTCTTTTGCGCTCTCTACCTGCTCGCGTGCCAGTCGTCGCGCGCGCTGCTTTGCGAGTGGGAGCTAATTTTTACTCCGGATTATCTAGGGGGGAATCATTGCTTGTTTTGCTTTTTCGCTCGAATTTATCGAATTGATGAAAATTGTTGTGGGCGCTTTCTTTGAATGTAATTACACTGCGGCAGGGGAAGCTTTAAATGAAAATGTTGATGTAAACTCATCTGGAAAATTAGTAATTGCTTTTCCACTAACTAGCTTTCATTCAACCTTACATAAAATTAAAGCGCTTTTGAACTGTAATATACACAAAGCGATTCTTTGCAAGCGGTAAAGGTATTTATAATTAAAAAGCTTAGAACGGACTAAATTCCAATTCGCGTTAACCCTTTGAAATGCTCGATCAGCTCCACCTAAAATTCCAGCCTCCTAACGTACGCCTCTCCTCCCAGCGGGAAAATCATTAGAAACGCGCGCCGCCACAAGAAAGCTCCCCGCTGCACTTGGGAGCCAAAGTATGCCAAGGGCCGCGCGCACCGCGTCAAAAGCCTGCCAGTCCCACGCCACGCGGCTATGCAGCGCGCGCAAAAAGCTCCCCGACGCCGCGCCGGCGGTATTCTTAACTCGGGTTCGAATTCGCGATCAATCGCCCCGCGGCATTTATGGTATCGTCATAGTCGCTCTCCCGAGTCGGGGCTGTCGTGCGCTCTCTCTGCTCCATTATCATACGTATACTGCCTGCGAGAGAGGGGGGAGGAAGAGGAGAGAGAGAGAGATTCTCCCGTTATCAGCGTGTCTACTCCAGCTCTTCATTGTTTCCCGCGCAGATACATACCCCGACCGGGCCCCGGAGCATTGCGCGCGATAACGTACACAATAGCGCCGGGGGTGAATGCGGAAAGTCCGCGCCTCTCTCTCTATCTCTCCCTCTCTCTCTCTCTCTTTGCGCCGGGAAATCGAGTGTGTTTAGCATTTTTAACGGACAGAGCCGAGAGCCGAAGGCGGAAGCGTTATCGGCGCTCAGACAATGAACCTGTCGGATTGTGCTTTTTGGGAAGGGGTGGAGCTGAAGCTTTTTTAATTAGCTGAAAAAACTCGGGATCGCGTCTAATGTAGGTTAATGCGCGATAGTATACGAAAATGAAATTGTTAACGAACGGAACTTTATCCACGATTCGTAAACAAAAAATTTTCCGTTATTCCAATAATAAACTTGTTAAATAGAATAAAAATTCAATTTTCTCGAAAGGGAACGTCAATGTTTTCATCTGCAATCCAATTTTAACGCATCTCCCTAACATTTACGCGGTCGAACCGCAGACTTTCGCGTCCGCAGATTTTTAACGCGCTTTACAGATGGCTCGATTCGCGTCGAGCTTATATATAAATGAATGATGGATGGCGGCGGTTCCTCGAGCGGTGGGAAAGCACAGCTGCCCCGACCGTCTATCGCTCGCCGTGAAATTCGCGTGCTCGCTGTTATTTTTTTCCAGGAAGAGACTTGCCCCCGCGCCCCTTCGCTCCTCGGGAGAAGACATTTATTATTTACGCGTTTTGCGAAGGGGGCTGTTTTACGGCAGGTATCGGGGGGGAGGCGAGCTTGCGATGAGTTTTGGGGTAATTGTAGCTTGCACGGTAATGCGAGAACACGGCTTGAAGTATAATCGATGGAGAGAATCCTAGAAACGCGTCTGCAATGAATCACCCGTGAAAACCCCCGAGAAATTAATGATAATCAACTATACCCTTTCAGGATTTTCCCGGGATAAAGCAGCGGACGCCAACGGCACCGAGAGCCGAGGCTCCTCCTCGCCCTCGCCCTCCTCCTCGCCGAGCTCCCAGAGCTACCAGCAGCCGAGCAAGTCGTCTCAGTCGCAGCAGCCGGTGCGCGCGACCTCGTCGTCCTCGGCCCGCTCGCCGGACAGCGACGAGGGTGGTCCGCCCCTGCAGGCACTGAAAACCGAGGCCGAGGATGCGGCAGCTCCTCCGGGCAGGCAGCAGGACGAGACGAAGCTCGAGCTCGGCGGGGGCGCGCGATGCATCGCCGGCGTATTCGCCGCTCACGGCAAGCTCAAGAGGCTGCTCGGCACCCTCGTGCAGTTCGCCATGGACATATCGCCCGACACCGGCGACACGGTGCGCACCCTCGTCCTCGGACTCCTGGTGAGTAAGGAGCGATTTTTTTTTTATTTTTTTTATTTTTTTTTTTTCGAGCTCGCGGAGAGTTTCGGAGGGCGGGCTTACGTGCAGCTGGGGAACTGGCTATTTAAAGAATCGCGAGGGAATCGAGAGACTGCGAGCTTTTGGGCTTAAATAGAATTCAAAGGCTCGTGAGAGTTCGCGGGCCTGCAGAATTTCGCAAACTCGCAACGAGACGCTGCGAGAGGTTCGTGGGAAAAGCTGCAGCTGCTTTTAATCGATTCTTGTAATTTTAAGGCGCGACGGTTAATTTTCAGCTCGTCTGTCTTGTTCGGCTTTTACGTAGAACGTAATTTTTAAAATAAATTTGCACAAACTTCGGCGGGACCCTTATATTCTTTCTATAATTTATATTAAAATCAGAATGTCAACGAAACATTGTTTGATGCCACAGTCGACTTGCTTCGAACGACTTCTGCATGCTAATGAAAGTTTAAATAATTAACACGCGTTTCATTGTCAACGGCTGTATCAAGCTCTCGAAATCTGAATCAACAACATCGCCAGCTGCGCAAACCCGAACTGCGAACTCTGCGAGCGTAAATCGCCTTCTACGACTCGTTCGACCGAAAAATCCATATTTTAATCTCCGCGGCTTAACGCTCAAGCGTCTGAAATGGCATTCTCTTCTTTTTTTGGCACGATAGCTCTCTCAACGCTCCTCTCATTTTTTTTTCTCTCTCTCTCTCTCTGTTTCATTTCACCTGTCCGCTTTAGAGCGGATCAATGTCCGCCGAGGAATTTCACTCGGCTCTGCAAGAGGCAACGAATTTCCCTCTCCGCGGATTCGTACTCCCGTACCTGAAGCACACTTTGCCCGCCCTGCAGCGGGATCTGAGTGCAGCTGCCAGAGCGGACAATCAAGTGAGTACAAAAAAGAATTCTAATTAAATCACAAATTGCCTCGCGATGAGTGCCTTGCGAATGCGGATGCTAATTTAACCCCCGCTCACCCTTTTTCCCTCCGAAAAAGGGATGGACAAGCTTTGGGGATTACAAAGGAAGGCGCTTAGGGTAATGTTGATGTTTTTTGTAAACGCCCCCGCCTTTGTGAAAATAGAGCGTGGAAAATTATTTTTGTACGCGCTTATCGGGTACACGGTTTATTTTACCGCCGCTTTGGAGATGAATTTCAGTGTAATTAAAATGTGGCAAAATTAAGCTCCATTTGTGCTTTTGTCTTTACTCGGTGCATGAAATTTTTAATTGTTACTACATCAAGTTATTTAAATTTCGTTTGATATCTACTTTTTAAACAACGTCTACATTTCTGAAGAATTTCAAAGCAGAAGCAACGTCATCCGCATTCAAAAGCGCGACTCCAATCGTATCAGCCGGAATAAAAAAATTAGGAAAAGAGCTCGATTTAAACAATGGACGATTTATCGGCAATAAAATTCGTCACTCCGCTCTCTCTTTTTCCACCCTCGGTCTTCCCTCGCCTCGGATAAAGAGAGAAAGCTCTCGATCGACCTTAAGCGACGACGGTCTCTGCGGCTCGAGAATAAAAGTGAGCGGGTGACCCACAAGGGGTCGGGATGCTTTATTGCGCCGGCCGCGAGGCTCATAAATCACGCGCTCCGCGAGTGCAGACCATCGCGCCCGTGAGCTGCAACGAGAAACAATACACGCCGCGCCCGGGCCTAATTTCATCGTCTCCCGGAGTCGGCCTAATTTTTTTTTTTTTTTTACCCCTCGACGTTGAGGTGGTAAAGCTTACGAATTGTCAATCAGCTTTCGGTTAATTTTGCGGATAGTTTCGAAGTGCCGTCAGTTTTATATAAATATTATAAGTAGTAATGTTTTTAATTTACGACGAAACAACACTCATCAAATAGGCTTGTAAAAAATGAAAACGCGATAAAAGCCAGCCATAACCGCGCGTGAGCTTTAATGAGTTTCTTGTAGGGCACAAAGTACACACGCGCCTGTAAATTCATTGCTCCCGAGTCGGGGATAAACGCTTATTTCGATGCGGAAAATGCTCCGGGTGTGTACACAAAACAAGGCTCCGAACGAAAAGCTGGGAGGAGGAAGCGCGCTCGAGTAAAATCAACAGAGCCTGGAAAGGGAAACATCGCGTTTGACCCGCGAATTAGCCGATTGTAATTAAGAATGTCGACCGTGGATTTTATTTTCCTATATAAAACTTCTGAAAATCCTCATCCATCCTTCGGAATCCGGGCGGCCAAAATCCTCGGCAATGATCCAGAGGCCATCACCGAAAATCCTCGGCCGCCCCAACACGGGACGAACGCGCGCCAAAATAATCCCCCCTCACGGGGGGACGAAGGAGGTCGCGCTCGTGGCGCGCATCGGCGGCCGATTGCGGCCTCGTCGATCGCCGTAAATCTGCATTTATAAACCGGACGGGTCGCCGCCGCGGCCCGTTAATCGCCGCCGAGCGTAAATAGTCCCCCCGGAGTTTACCCACTACCCTTATTTTCGCGTTTCGACGAGCGGGGCGCCGAGCGGCCGCCGGGATCTGCGTTTTAGCTTTTGCCTCGGCGCGGGACGAGCTTTTGCCCCCAAATTATTGATTTTTTGGTTTGCCGCCGCATGATTGGGGCGGTTGAGGTTGCACCTCGTCGCTTTATTAATGCTGTAACGTTTTCGTCGCGTCGAAGTGAGAAAGTTTCAGAATTTTAAAGCGGTGCCTTGATGACGCAAGAGGTTTTTTTTAAAAATTTATGTTAAATTAATTGCTGGTTACAAAAAAAAGGCAAGCACATTCATTGACCACGAGAGTATTGAGCTTTTTTTGTATTTGAAATAAAAAATAAAAACTTATCGAAAAAAATTTGATATAGATTTTTGTCGTTTTTCCTTAAAACGCGTAAATCACCCTCCGCGTTCAATATAAAACAGATTACATAACCGGCTGGAGTCGAGGCCATTAAAACTCCGAAAATAATAGCTTTAATAGCCTTCGAAAAATCCAAAAAGCTCCTGGGCAAATGTCGCGGACTGGCAGGGCTTCGGCGAAACATCCGGGCAAGGTGTTCTCCCTCTCTCTCTCTCTCTCTCGGGGAAAAATAATATCGGGATCGTCGACTCGGGGCCGAAATGACTGGGAAAGCTGGCGCTCTTTCCGCTTAAATTGTACGTATATATCACTTGGCCTCCAGCTGTTGCCCGGCGCTCGGTGCGCTCTCTCCTCCTCGGGCCCCGTCTCGGGAGGAGCTCTCCGGGCGCGCCGAGAGAGAGGTAACGAATTGCAAATTAATAGTGGAACATTTACATTTTGCCGTCGCGCGCGAGACGCAGCCATCGGGGGATATCGCGCGCGGGACGCGGCGGCTGAATTCACCGGGCGAAAGGAGCCGCTTTTCCTTTTTTTTTCTTTCGCCGCCAGGAGCTCAAGTTTGTTTGGAATTTCGCGCGGCGCTCGCGGCACAGGTGGCCGCGATGTGGACGCACCTTTTTTGGATGCTAACCCAGGTGATTGATTACCGCGGCATCCGTCGAGCGGAGAAAAAAAACGACTTGGTTCTCGCTCATTCGTTTACTTATACTTGGGAGAAATTTATACGAACTTTGCGGTGCAATATCGCAATGGGTGTGTAAACTAATTGGTATTTCGTTTTTTGAGTTCAATTATTTCATTTCCGGTTATTTGTCTAATGATAAAATCAAGAGTACGAGTTTTTTAAATGAAAATTTTATATCAAAGCAAGGTTTAATTTGGAAACTTCATAATAACCTCAATAAACTACAATAACTGAAACTTTCTTAAAGTTTTGTAAATAGTTGATTTTCTCTAAAAAATATCTCTCAATTTAAAACCCGAAAAACCCACAGCTTAAAAAAAGCAAACACCCACTTCCAATCGGCGATCAGCCAGTCGTTCGCGCAGCTTGGATTTCGCGTTAGCCGGCCGCGCGCGCGTCCCCGTTGTATCGATTAGCCTCTCTCGCGACGTTAATTGCGAGCGCGTACTGCGCGCGAAAGTACCTCTCTCTCCCCCCTCGATATTGAATTAGAAGCGATAAATCGCGGCTTGGCAGGCCGAGGACGAGTATTAAGAAAGGAGCAAGGAGCTCCGCTCGAGGGGCGGAAGCCCGGCGAAACCTGGAAAGGCGATAAAGTAAGCTTGCAGGCAGCGAATATTAAAAACGAAACTGATTGGTCTCTCGTTCTCTCTCTCTCTCTCTCTCTCTCTCTCTCTCTCGCCGGCGCCGCTGCACAGTAGGCGAGGAGAGCCTTTCTTTCGAGCCTTTACGCCAAGTTTTATGAAAATTTCCGGCGCGCGGCGGTATATAGCTTGTTACGCGTCGGGCAGTTATTTCGTCGCTTCGAGCTCTTTCGCGGCAAATTAGTTTTTACTCCGGGGGCTTTAGTTTTCAGGAGCGTTTTTAGCTCTCCGCGCGAGAGGAGCCGCCGCGGCTTTGCGCTCGAATGAGAAATTGGCCGGGCGTGAAAAAGGACCCTGATGTCAATCGCACCTGCTTAGAAACGAATGGACTAATTCTAAAACGTGTTAAGCGCGCGATTGAACGAGCGGAGAAAGGTATTCCGGCGGTTCGCCGCACGCGAGAGACTGAACATGAAACCCGTTCGGTGGATGCTCCGTCTATACGCGTTCTGCCGATGATAAAGTAATTACGTCTTTTCCAAATCGAAATACAGATGCCAATTCTTCAACGACAAGTTGCTTTGGAAAAGATAATCAATAAGAGCAACACCTTCACAAATTAGTCCCAAAACCAGAACAAGTGCAATACATACTCTAACGGCTCTCCCTCCTTTGCATGAATTGGTTATGGATGGTTGCAAGCGTGTATATAGTGTAAATAGTGTAAATATTTTATTTCTCGACTGATAGGTATTCTAGTCAAAAATTATGCATTTGTAACAGGAAAACAGAAAATTTTAATACATTCGTGAGCATTCTGTGATATCACTAATCTTAAGCTTTGACTTACTGGGTACTATATAGTATTATTATTACGCTATGAATTCGACTGTGATATCATTAGTGCAATATTTGTTTTATCTCAATTTATTCTGTTTATTCTATTTTATTTCACAACAAATTGTATTATACTTCTTATGTATATAACTCTTCCGTTTTATTATGCTCACCGTTTTTAAACTTTTGTACAACAGTTACAAATAAACGAATATCTATCTACCTATCTATCCTTTACCAGACGTGCGGCCAGTACCTGCGCGCGAACGAGTCCTCGGTGCTGGAGGCGGTGGGCCTGGCGCCCGGAGTCGGCCCCGAATCCGTCGAGCTCTTCGCCGAGCAGCTGATACCGGCGCCGCCCCCGCCGCCCGGACACCACTACGCGGCCATGAGACCCGGAGGCCCGGCGATCACCACCACCGCGGGAGGCGGCGGCTCCACCGGCATGCACTCGACGCCGCAGGCCGCCACCGCCGCACCCGCCCACCTCGGATACGGGAGCCACGCCGGGAAGAGGAGGGCCTCGGAACTGTAAGTGCGAAAAGTGTTTTTCTTTTTTTAAATTAGTAGAGGTTTTTCGAATACTCGCGAAGAGACGGATATATTCGAATTTATGGGGTCGTAGGCGATATTTTGGTAAATCCTGTATACACTTGTGTTTATGGAGTCGCAGCATAAAAAGAGTGACGAGCAAAACGATCCATCGGCAGCGACACTTGCTCTATTTCATTGTCGAGCTCCGCGAAACGCTGCAGCGGAGAAATTGAGATTCCGCATCGGTATTTCTGTCTTCTATACCGCTCGTATACTTCACGAGTTATATACCATCCCGCGCTGATTTATTTCCGTTACCGCCGCCCGCCTACAGATTCGAGCATTGTTACAATTTACTTTACGAACCAACCTGTTTGCAAAATCCACGCCGCGAGTCTTTTCGTTTTTTTTTTGTTTTTTTGCAACAAAAAAAATTGGCGTTTAAATTTATAATGCCTCGTGCGAAAAACAAAGAACCCCCGTCGGCGGAGGCGTCCACTATAAATTCCAAGGCTATTTTCTCTTAATTAAGAACATGAAACATCCGCGGTGCATTTGCCGCTTCACTCAGGCGTCGCGCTCACATTACACTTTGTTCCGATGTTTTGTAAATAAATTCTCACCCCGAAAGCTAAGAAAAGCCGCTTCAATCCATTATTCAGGTTTACTGTCGCGGAGCGCGCGCTGCTTCGTTTATGTTTTTCCTGCCGCTTAAAACCCCCGATTTGATAAACAAGTATTTATTTGTCGACGCGATCAACGACGAATCTCGAGGAAAATCTCCAAATTTTCGATATAATTTATTAAAGAATGCCTCGAAAACACAAACGACACGCGACGTCGCGAAATCTTCTCACGCCTCTTTTATTTCAAATTACAACTTTATAATCCTCGAAAGCCACTTCAGATTTATTCGCCCGACCAGGAAACTAAATGAAACCCCGTCCGCAGCTCCTAAATAACGCCGGGCCTCGTTCTTCAAAGCAGAGCTCTCTCTCACAAAGTCGCCGAAACAATCCAACAACAGGCGGCCCACCCGGATTTACATCTGGCAGCTATTCCCATCCAATGATCGCCGGGCCGCTGCCGCCTTCGGTAAATCGAGCAAACAAAAGACCAGCGGCGCGGCTCCTAGTCATCGACGCAGCTGCGCTTTCGCGGCTCGGATCGTAAATTAGGAGGAGAGAGTCCGCGCCACGGGCCGAGAGCGCGGCTCGGTGTGTCTTCGCCGCGCGATAATTCACGGAAAGAGAGCGGATCGAGCCAAGCCGCAGGGAGAGAGAGAGCGACACGGACGAAAAATCTCTCTTGGCCGCCGGCCGAGAGCGCGGAGCGAGGGTGTTTAGGCTTGCCGCGAAATTTTCGACGATCGGACCTCGTGTGCGCGACCCTCTCTCCTCTCGCTGCTCTCTGCGATTAATCGTCGACGCGTGCGGCTTGTTGGCCGGCGCGGTGAGGACCGAGCTGATGGCTCTGTGCTTTTCGAAGAATATTGGATGAGCCGGGTCGGGGGGTTAATGGACCGAGGTTGGATAAAAAGCCGAACGGTTTAGTCGGGGTTTTCGATTTTATTCTGTTTAAAAATATATGAGTATATCAGTAAAGTGCAGTTTGATTAAAATAAGATGAAACGCCGCTTTTCGATTCTTGCTCTTGAAAAAGAAATTGAAAAATGTTCCAATTTTCTTTCTGCAGACAATTTCAACATATACAATCTATAATTACTGCCAAAAATTTATCGTCTCCCCACTGCAGCTGCAGGTCACCCCATCATCGAGCGATTACAATAGAATCCGCTTCTCCCGCGGCGCCCCGGCAAAATCGTAATCACACTCGAAGCGCGTGCCAAAATGAAGCCTTCGCCGCCTCAGTCGATCGATCCCTCTCTCCCATCGACATCTCAATCTCTCGCGCCTCTTACGCGGAGATCGACTCTCGGCGCGGCGCGCATACATAATGGCGCGTCGTGCAGCTTCCGGGTAATCCGACCTCGGACGAGGCGGCGAGGCGAAGGCGACAAAACGCGCCTCTCGTTCCGGATAGAGAGCGAGAGAGAGGGAGCGAGAGAGAGAGAAAGGCTGAGCTGCTCCTGCCACATCCAATGGGCCGACCGCTCTCGATATGTCTGCCGCTGACGTTTCCATATATCACCGCGCACCTTACCGGCAGGCAGGCCGGCAGCCTCGCACCCTTTCACTCTTTCGTCCCCCTCCCTCCCTCCCTCCTACCCCCCTTCCCCTCTCGTTTCCCCTCCGCCGCTCTTTCTCGCACCGCGGCAACTTGCGCAGCCTCTCGAGTGCCTATCGGCACCCTGCTAATATGCCACCCACACGCGGCCCCGAGCGCGATACAGCCGGGCCTGCGGCGCGCCGATGGAGTTGTGTGAGTGAGGATTCAATCGAGAGCGGAGCTCTGCGGCCGAGGCTGTACGAGGGCCGACGGAATATTGTTTTGGCGAACGGACGGCCAGGCGATTTTTAAAGCTCGGTTATAGAGAGCCCGGAAGAATTTTAATTGCGCTTTTAATTAATCTTCATTGACGTTAGTTTTAGGGCAAATATTACGCATTTTAAAAAATAACGAGTTTATGATGGTTTTGGTAAAATAAATCAGCAACAGAGGGACGCGACATAAAGGGTAGTTTAATTATACAAAAATACACATTAATTTACGAAAAATTTAAAAATTAATCCCACAGCATCAGAAAATGAAAAAACACTCGCCTAGTACACATACTAAACATCATCACTAACGCTCCCTCCTCCAGGTACTACGAGAACGGCGCCGCCTTCGAGGACGGTCCCCCGTACGCCAAGCGTCCCCCTCACCCGTGGTCGGCCCAGCAGCACCATCCCGCTCACCATCCGCACAACCACGGTCACCACGGCGCGCACCTCGGCCACGGGGCGCAGCACCACGGCCCGGACCTGCCCTACTGCTGGTACGCCCAGCCGCCGAGCTCGAGCCACCTGGGGGCGGCGGCGCACGGCTCGCTGCTGCCGAGCCTCGTGCAGATCGGCTACGGCGCGCAGCAGCAGGCCCAGGCGGCCCACCTGCCGCACCAGCCGGCCAGCCTCGCGCACGGAAGCGCGTCCGGTAAGACTGCCTTTTGCTTTACGAGTGTCTAGTTTCGCTCGCTCCCCGCATGCCGACTATTAGCTTACATTCGCCGTGGGAAACGGCCCGCGCGGGGACTGTGATTATATTGTTTAGAGAGCCCTTGCGATCGATCGCGCTTCTTTTATTTCGCGCGTCCTCGTAAAGCGTATGCGCGCTTTTACGAGTGTGGCGATGGAAGCGCAACGAACGAATCGTTTACCATCACATTTTTTTATAATCTCGGCGTATCGACTGCAGGCGGAGCTCCCACCCAAAACGGCTCGGCGAGCCTCGACGACGAGTGGAAGAACATCCACGTGATGCTGAACTGCATCCTGGGCATGGTGGAGAAGACGAAGCGCGCCCTGGCGATACTGCAGAGGCGCGGCTGCTCGAGTCCGGCCGCGGCGACCGTCGCCGGAGCCGGACAAAGTCTGCAGGTGCCGGTGACCGCGGTCAACGGTGGCCAGCCGGCCAACGGGGTGCAGCAGCAGCTGGAGAACGCGGCCGGGGCCGCGGACCGGGACGGCACCTTCAAGCGACTCTCCGGGGAGATCGTCGCGCAGACCATCAGAGCCACCGAGGATCGCGTCGCTGAAGTCAAGAGGCGAGCCGGTCGGTTGACAATGGGATTTGGAAATTCTTGGAACAATTGTCTTGAAAGAAAAATTAACGTTAGTTCATCTTGCAGAAGAGGCCGTGCAGGAAGTAAAGCGAGCCGCGGTGGCGGAGGTGCAGCGCGCCGTGGCAGTGGCAGTGGCGGAATCGCGAGCGAGCGAACGGCTGCGCAGCCAGCGCTACCTCGACAGTCTACCCTTGCCGGGTCAGCGGGGCCACGTAACCCCCCAGCACACCAGCAGACCGAGTCCCTTCCTGCGGCTGGCGGAGACGACAGCGCGCACCGTCAGCACACCGAGTGGACCCACAACCGCCTCGTCCACCAGCACTGTCTCCGGAGACGAGGAGAAGGAGCCGCATCTCGGCGGCACCATAGGCTCGGTGAGTAAATCTTCTATTAATCGTTAATTAAAAATCCATCCCAGCTAACCATCTTGTTTTCAATAATCGCAGAACTGCTGGAACTGCGGTCGAGCGGCGCTGGAGACCTGCGGCGGCTGCGGGGTCGCCCGCTACTGCGGCTCCTTCTGCCAGCACCGCGACTGGGAGGCCGGCGGCCACCACGCCACCTGCAGCAGCACCGCCGCCTCCAGCGAGCGGGCCAGGTCCTCGGCGACGCCCAGCCCGCCCAGGACGGCCAGCGCCGAGCCCGAGGCCGCCGCCGCCAAGGCCACCAGCCAGGTCGTCGCGGCGGCGTCGAGCTCCGCCGTCCGGGCCGGCAAGTGACCGAGGCGGCTCGCGGCCGAGGGCAAGGCGCGTGTACATAGCCGCGACGACGGCTGGACGGCACCGAGCTTCTGTAAAAACTAGAGGGCCCGGCTCAGGGCTCGGGCGGGTAGGATAGCCGATTGCGCGAGTCTCGAAATTTCGCGGAGGAACGTAAATCGCGACGCGTGTTGTAAGAGTGGATACTTTTCGTTCG
Source organism: Ormyrus rosae (assembly GCA_035047165.1). Lineage (NCBI taxonomy): Eukaryota > Metazoa > Arthropoda > Insecta > Hymenoptera > Ormyridae > Ormyrus > Ormyrus rosae. The sequence goes on from JAWWML010002693.1 coordinate 33,134, forward strand.
TTGGGGAAGGAAAGTTTGGGAACGTTTGCATTCTAAAATATAAATGTTATTGCTTTCGAATTTGAATTCTGCATTTTTTGGCCTGGAATTGTATGGTATTGCTCTAAATGTAAATCGCAAATTTCGAAACTCACCCGTACCTTTCGTGAAGAGTTAAGGATTGGTGCTGCCTATTTATGCCTAACTATCTACTTTCTAAAATAATGCATATTACTTTAAACGTTAGCAATTCTTTGTAGCTATTTCACACCCCGTTACAATTACTAGTAAAAACTATTACTCAAAGATATTTTATTGTTACATTAAAAAAGGATGCACTAACTTAACTATTAGTAAAGTTGTTACTTTCGGGATTTATATGTTTTATATGTTCCTATGTTTCATAAGAAAAGATTTTTTATTAACATTTTAAGGAAATTCAAGATATTTTTTATTTTTATCTAATTACAAATTCAGAAATTGTATGTACAGTAGAAAAAAAATTCGTTCGATTCTATATATTATATATTTAAAAAAAAATTGGCATTCGTCGATACTTCTTGTGCACTGGTCAACACGAATTTATCGATTTTATCCTAGTCAATTGATAGATTTAATGTACGTCAACGAATTAGCATATTCAAATTTCGTCGAATGTTTGTTCTCTTGACGTTCATGTGTGTACGAAACTAAACAAAGTATACTTGCCAATACATTTTTCAACCGATTCATGATTACCTATCGGCACGAGGCTTTTTAATTATTAATTTACTGATACCTATTTATAAATGCAAAGGAAAACTGGTCTTAAGTTTAGTTTATGATAAGTGTACAGTACGAAAAGATATTTTACAATTAATATAAGTATTTTTTTGTTTACATATTCTTATTTAATTATCAATTATTAAAAGATAAATTGTTATGTAAATTACATTATAAAATTTATAATTTATTAAACTTTTGCACCAAGAATTCAATATAAATATACGTCCAAACGAAACGTAATTTAAAACCTGTAGATGTAAGAGTAAACTGTCACTTTAAAAATGAATATAATTGTATCAAATAGTTAAGTCTAGTCATTAAAGGTATATGAAAACAAGACTACGTTTGTCGACCAATCTTTGTTAGAAAATTATCCTCGAATTAGGTTGTTATTCTAGCAGTCTTGCAACTTCTTTAAAATTAGTACAAGTTTTGCTTTTAGAAGATATACATTACAATGGATTCTATGTAATTCTGAAATGTATTTTAAAGTAAAACTAATATATTTCTTTTGCAACGAATTGTAATAGTAGAAAATCATTTTTACACGGTTTTTTTTTGTTAAGACAGGTTTTAACAATTTCGTGTATAAAAAACAATTTTATTTAATAAATTAAGCACTGAAATTGTTAAAAGATGTAACAAATTTACATAATAAAGTACAATACTATGTATACATTTCGCAATAATTTTACATCTCAATAAAAAAATTCTCACGATTCTCCTTTTTTCGCACTACCAATAATATCTGCAAATAGAGCTTTTGTTTTTTCTTCTTTTCCTTGAGACTCTGCCCAATCCTTTTTATTTCTCGCAAACAAAGGAACATTCAATTTAGCTGACATCAGCTTTCCAGAATTTGTTGACCGTAGAGATTCTCCAATGCTAGCCAATTCTTCCATGATGATATTTTGTTGAGTAGGTTTAGCCCATACCCACACTTTATCTAAACATCTGGATCCGTGTGTACTAAGTGCAAGTTTAGACCAAGCACCTCTTAGATTTTTGGCCAGTTTTTCTCTACTTTTTTCACCAACATACTGACTCTCCATGAAAGCATCCATTATTCTACTGCCCTTTGGGTCATCAAAAATTTCACATAATTCTTCAGCAGTCATGGCGAGTAGTGAATTTACAATTTTAATCGGTTTATTAAAATGTAACATTGCCTGAATTGTTAAACTTCCATGCAAGTTAATTGGTACCTTGGTTTTCGATTCAGATTTGTTTTTTAAACTTTGATAATCTTCAAAAGTTTTTAATGTAGCAACTAATGGAACTATTTTATTTTGTCTTTCATTTGGTTCATCACAATGTAATAACTTGCATATTATATTTATAAAAGGTCCTTGTTTTGCATGAAGTTTATTACAGCCTTTGGCTAAACTTGCAATGATACCAGTATAACCCTTATCAAGAACATCTTGTAAATGCTCTGAAATCTCTTCAAACAGATTTTCCATATCTTCTTTTACATGACAGTATTCAAATAATCTTTGCACACAGAAATTTGCACCTTTCATTATAGCTAACTTACCTAAATAATTTTTAAAGTATCTCTCATAAATAGCTGTATAATCTTTTGGATTTGAAACTGTAAGACATACTTCTAACAACCTTATAGAACATTCATTAATAAAAATACTAGATACAATTTTTTCGTCACTTTGAGTAAAACATTCTGAATTAATTTTTTTTATAATACAACTATTTAAGTCTGAGTCAATATCTTTTAGAGAATACAAAACTGACTGTGTGAAACCAGAAGTCAAATCATCATGATTATATTCTTGAAACTGTGGAAAGGCAACAAACCTTTTACAAGTTCCAATAAGTAACTTTGTATACTCGTCGTTTACTTTCCTTCTAATTTCTAAATTGGGACCCATCTTTTTCTTGTTATTACTATCACTAAGATCAATAAGACCTCCAAGACATTCTATTGCAGTTCTTAATACATGATTAGCATATGTATCCCAAATAAATTCTTCAATATTATTTATTACGTATTTGCACAATTTCAAAGCAATCTCATTATATTTTTGAGCTTCCGATTCCTTAACTTCAACTTCTGCATCCTTAGCCTCTTGCTCTTCTTTGGTTAAATTTCCTCTGAATGCACAAATGCATATTAACTTTTGTAAAACATGAGCTGCAAATCTGTCACTGCAGATAGGTCTAAGCATCTCATTGAAAGATTCAGCAAATCTTACTATTGTGTTAAAACCTGCATACTTTATTAAAGTATCTAAAACTCTTGAACCAACCTGAAATATCAAATTTTTGTTTAAAAACTAAAAACATTTTCCTTTTTAATAATATTGAAAAATGAAATAGGATGACTTAAACTACCTGATTTTTTGAAAAAGAAATTTCTTTACCAACTGTTTGTTCATAAACATTATCTACAAACATTCGTTTGTCCATAATAGTCATTGTTGGGAATTCACTTCGAATCATTTCCAAAACGTGAACCATATATTGATATGTTTCAGTATCAAGTTCACCGTCGTTATCACGACGCCTAGCCATTTTCTTTGCCATCTGCATTGCTGACCTTTTCTTTTTCCGTTTATTATTCGGTCGTTGATTTCCTTCTTGATTTTCCATTTTTAAAGTGATACCTGTCACTTAGAAATAACTTTTTTAAAATTAATACACGTGCAGACTGCAGCGTCGTTTCTAAACACTCCAAGGCATATAACCTCAAACTGTAACCAAACATGAAAAACCTAGCTTAACTTTAGCAAGATGCCACAAACACGTGGTTTTGCAAAATCTGTTTTATCGACTAAGATTCCTCCTAAGATAAATAGCATAAGTGTATATTTAAAAATAAAAAAACACATTTTAAATTGATTTTAAATATTTTATTAAAGTATTAATAAACCTATATACAATTTTCAATTAATTATATGCTAACCTAAAGAACGAGATCTTGTAATAACTATTGAAAACGCTTCCTATTTTACTTATTACGTTGAAAACAATTAAGCTTTTAAGAAAAATCCATTTTATTTGACAAAATTCATATGTTAGAAGGAAATAAATAATGCTACATAATTTTATCTAAAAATTTTAGTTGTACTCTATTTGAAAATAATGACTTTAAATTTGAATTTGGAAATTAAAAGTTTCTTGAAATGTTACAATTCATATAAAATTCTAAATTACTTAGAAAATGTTAACAGACGATCACAGAAACTATAATAATATTATGACGTTGTTCAAATCACCGTTAGTTGTATTTTTATCAAGCTCCCAACTTTATACGCGTTTATCACTTATATGGAGCAACATAACTTCAATCTTTAAAAAATCTATTCACTTATAGGAAATCCTCACAATAACCCTGCTGTAACCTATTTCAATCTTATTACAGAAGGCAGAAGAACTCTCTTCTAAAGGACAATCTTCTTAAATGCATTTTTACAATTAAAACACTTCGTATAACACGTTTGTAACAATATTTTTAACAGCAAATAACAGTATATAGCATAAAAGAGGATTCTATAATATCGTTGTATCATCAATTGGAAGCGAACACTTTCATCTGGAAAGGTACTTTTGGTACCTAAAATATTATTGTCAAACTACATTTTAATTTGTACATTTATCAACAGGCAAATTAGAAGAAGATTAGATAACGTTTAAGAAAACTGTCCTTCTAAAAGTACTTCTTTGGAACTCACTAGCTGTCACAATATCTCGTACGATTAAAGTGAACGCATAGGAAATTAATTTGAATTCAACTTATGCACTACTTGTAATTTTAACAGCACTGAAGCAACTAGGAATAGAACCTGCATTTTCCGAATATCACGGAACTCTCAGTCAATCGCTCGGTTTTAATCTAATTTTCTTTAATTACAAGATCTTACAATATATTATTTATAAAAAGGATAAAAAGCCAAACGCACAAGCCAAACGTCATTTCCAAGCCTGGAATTTGCTCCAGATCATTATAGTGAGTTTCATGTCTAGCACACTTTTCCTCATTCATATGGAATGAAGAGAATATTACTATAAATTCCATTAAAATTCTTCCTTTTTGCATACTGAACACTGCTGTAAAATTCCCATATTTAGGTCACACCTCAAAACTTAAATCGATCCTAGTATGAAAAAATATACAACATTACAGTGCAACAAATCCTCCTTATCGAGTTTAAACGCCTTTAAGTACAATCGATATAAAACAAATCACTCAAAAAACACTCGTCACGCTCGAAAAATCCTCGCAGCGGCGTTTCCCGCGAAACAAAGTCCAGCGTCGCGAGCAAACGAAGCTCCGCACTCTCGGGAGAGTAAATACAGCGCGCAACTCAAACGGCGCCGTATTCCTCGCTGGACGGTGAGTCGTCGCTGAGCGGCATCTTGGTGCACCTGGCCGCGGCCCTCATGGGCCTGTGGTGGTGTTGCTGCTGCTGGTGATGCATGTGGTGGAGGGGCGTCGCGGGCGCCGGTCTCCTCGGGGGCGGCGGCGGCTGCTGATGGTTCGACGAGCTGCCGCCGTAGGAGGTCTCGTCGCCCTCCTCGCTGCTCGGCGACGGCGACGGAGCCCGGTCCTCCTGCTCCTGCAGCAGCTGACGGAACTCCTGGATCGACTCGTTGAGAGACCAGAGTTGAGATAGGAGGGAAAGGTCCAGCTGGCGCAATCCGAACTGCAAGATAATTCAAACAGTCAGAGCTTGTTTCGAAGATTTTCGGGGAACTTTTGATATGAAAATGTGGAAAATTGGAACAACGATTGCAGGGTATTAGAATTTAGTTTGCTTTTATTTTGGGAAACTTAAAACACATATTGAACCAGTTTTTTAATTGAAAAATAAATTATTATTCTTTTTTTTTAAAGTAAACCGTGCGTTATTAATGATAGATCAAGCTTGTATCAAGTAGTGCAGAAAGAAGTGCTTAAATATTTAACTAATCCAAAGTAGGTAAAATAGTAATTACATGTATTAACTTAATCAATAAATTATGCTATAAAATAAAATGTAAAATGGAAAAGCTCGTCATAAAATAAATCATAGCAGAGTACTTAATGCTAGTCAAACTACAAATTATCAACGCGAAAGAATAATTGCTTAATAAATTTTCTTTACTTTTTTGCGCAAAAAATTTGCAAACTCGAAAAGAAAACGGTATCTTCTTTTCTTAAAATATATATAAGTCAATCTAACGGGATTGCTTTAAACAGTAAACTGATACGGTTTCAAACAGTTGTAAAAAGTTGTAACTCTTTTTCGAAAAATTAATGTTGAGAATTGTGTCCCCTTTCACATCCTCCGAAAGACGCGTAAAAGAGGAAGGAACTATAATATATAGAACACTTTCTTTTTTTTAGTCAATAGCTCACAATGCTTTTTTACCACTTGTTGCTTTTCACTACTTGAAAATTTTAATGAATTTTTTACTGCATAATTAAAAGTACTATTTTCAGAAGACTTCATTAGTTTCGAGATGAATGATAACTTCGCTTAAACTTTAATATTCTACACGAATGAAAGCTAAACTCAATGTGTTGTAATATACGCCACACTATTAAAATACAAATCGTTCTAAATGACACGAACAATTATTCTTTCAAAAAGTTGTAAATAAAACGTCTAATTAGTGTCTCATATCAATATATTTCACAACGAAACAGACTTCCCTCCGCTACTAACGAGCCCTTCTCCCATTCATCAATCCCGAGTCATGAATCATAAACGCACATTTTACAGCGCTCAAATGAATCCAATAAAAAAAAAAAAAGGCTCGCGATGTAAATTTTCCGTTCTACCAGGTAGCTCGGCCCCGCAATCTCCCGGACAATCTAAATGCAGGTAGTAAAAGCCTTATCAGATTTAATCCTCGCGTCTAAGAGAAACGTCCGTAAAAAGAAATCCACGTCTCGCAAGACCGAAGACAACGAGGATCTCCGTCGAAAATAATATAAGGCCGCTTCGTTAATTGCGTCGCGTTCATATGATGATGAAAAAGGAAATGCATCCTTTCTTCGTCGTTACGTAAGAGCGAAGATCTCCCCACCCCCCTCCTCCCCTTCCCGGTCAGGTTTAAAATAAAGAAGAAACGTATCGCCGCATTACTGCGCCAGCCTTCCCGCAATCGCTTTGAAATTACACGGCGCGAACCTCCGTGGGAAAGGATGCGGAGGCGCAGGCGCAAAATAAGCGGCGGCGGCGGCTGCGACGACGAAGGGGGGAAAGAAAATCATAATCAGAGGAAAAACGAGGAACGAAGCGGAGCGAGAAAAAGGCCGAGGAGCGAACGACGGAAATGCAATGAGGGAACGCGAAGATTGAGAGAAACGGAGGAGGAGATTGAGATACCGGCCTAATGGATTTTTAACAGATAAAATTGTATTAACTCGCGCGCGGCCCCTAATAGATTTTACTTCTGATACTTAAGATACACCCTGAAATTTATTTGCCCGCGAATCGTAAATATTAAATTAATAATTAGTGACCCCGAGCATTGCGAAATGCAATAAAAGTTTTTAATTGAAATAGGTGGCTGTACTTTCTACAAAAAGAATTATTTCCGAATGTTCGTTGGTGCGCGGGAGCGCCGCTCGAAAATACGAAAATACCCATAAAGATAGGAATTTAAGAGGTGATTTTCAAAATGTATCTATTGCGTCAGACGGTGTTGATTAAACAAATGTATTAGATCGTTCAAAACAGCGCCTGATAAACGCGAGAAAGTTCGACAAAACGAGGAACGTATCATTGAAATTCGCAATTTATATTAAAGAGGCTTAGCTTCCTTCGAGGAAGGAGTAAAAGATATTTAATTAGAGAACAAGATCAACGGGTTTCGATTTCACTTCCTTGTTCAATCACACTCGAGATAAATGTCATCCTCCCCGAGGAAACTGTTGGCTAAATATTCATTCGCGGGTAAAGTATTTCAATGTCATCAATAAAATCTAATTCTCTAATTGCGATTTGCAAGGTTCGGTAGCGAAATGTTACTCTACATTTCATTGATAGAACATTTAAAGTCCAATAAACAGCAGCAATATTTATAATATCCATAAAATTTACTTTATATTCCATGTTACATCGGATTTATGTGCTCAAACGTATCGTGTAACTTCATTCGTGCTGCAAAAAGCGGCCTTTATCGAATTGGAGCGAAACTGTTTTGAAAATTCCGGCAGTTTCTTTTTATCAGAAAAACAGTAATACTTTAACGTATATATTCTTTCGCGAGCGGAATGTTCGGGAATTCTCAGCAGATGCACGGAGAAAATATCAAACTGGATTTGAATTACAAGCGTGGAAGCGAGTATTCTTCGATAACGATACGTAAAAGCAAAGAAAACACGACGAGCAGAAATATTACGCATTACACGGGGAAATGAGAGAGAGAGAGAGAGAGAACTGGACGGCAGGAAGAAGCGTGGAGGGAAAAACGAGGAGTAGGAGGGAGGGAAAAAAAAATGAACGGGCGATGGAAAGTCAGATGAACAGACGGACAAGCGGACGGACAGAGATAGGCAGGATAGGAGCTTGAAAAAGATAATTGAAAAAAGAAAGCCGCGAGAGAGAGAGAGGCTGGAAGAAGGAGGGGAAAGAGGAGGGAGAGAAGAAGAGGAGAGGAGGAGGAGGACACGAGGCTGGCACAACGTCGGCGCAGGAATGGCAAAGGCCCGAGGAATAAACAAGCACGACGTGGAAGGCAAACTAAGAAGGATGCAAAGGACTAACGTCCTCGCTGCTCTCGGTGCACTGCACCGGAGAAAGAGAGAAGGACGGACGCGAGGGGAAATAAGACGAAGCAAGATAGAGCAATCTGTACGCCTTGCTTTAACTCGCGGTGTTGAATAACATTAATACGATTAGTTTCGGACTTTTTCGAAGTTGTAAAGTATACGGATGAGCGGGGAATACTTGCGAGTTTTATTTTACGTGCCGCGCGAACTTTGATACCGTAAAACAAGTAAGTATTTTTCTGTTTTTTGTTTAAAAGTTAATGATCACCATTGATAAATGCGAATAGTCGACCGTTGCCCTCGATATTCATAATGTACGTGTTTTCTTCCGCATTTCCAATGAAAAACTTTTGAAAAAGCAACTTTTGCAAGAGCCGGAACTCGGTACTTAAAAAATTCAACATCCATCGCTCATTACGCAATGACGATAATTAACCTCGCTCGTTAAATTCAATCGAAAAGTCAGTGCACGGAACGCGGGTCTCTTCGCAGCTCGACGACATCCCCCCAAAGGGGCAAAGTCAGCCTGGCGGAAAACAAGCCGCGCCGGAGAGAAAGACAGAGAGAGAGAGAGAGAGAGAGAGAGAGAGTCGGGACAAAGAAAGCAACACAGCCGAGAGGTAAGCAGCGATAAAGCTCGCGATATTCAGCCGGCGGCGCGAGGGTCACGCCTGGGAGAGTGCAGCGTGGGAGCGGCTAATCTCTCCCTCCCTCCTCCGCCTCCTCTCGCGCGCTTTAGCTTTGGCCCGGAGCCTCGAATGGTAGCGCGCGCGGCTTCGCCAGACTCTCGCATCCATCTCGCGATCGGCCGCGGCCGACTTTGCGCTCGGCTCGCGCCAAAACCTCTGGCTCGTGACGACGACGCCGGGCGACTCTTCCCTTTCCCTCTCGGAGCCAACGTCCGCGAGGACGGCTGCCCCCCTCCCCCCGTACTTCCTCTTCCTTTTGTCTCTCTCTCTCTCTTTCTCATTCCCTCCGCGCTATTATTGTGATTATCCGTGGATATCGGGCGAGTTTTCGTTTTGCCGGATGGAGCCGCGGGAATTAATATTCTTCCTCTCGCTCGTTTTACGGAAGGCTGAAGCTCTCGGGAGATGGCCGCGCGCCGACTGCCGCGAAATGAGTTAATTACGTAAGGTTTAATGGGGCGGTAACGCCGGCCGCCGCGGTTCTCGTGCCGCTCTTTTCTTTTTTTTTTTTCTTTTTTTAGAAAGTTATTACGGGGGAATTATATTGTCGGCAAGGGCGTTTTCAGACGCGGCGTTTCCGCGCGCGGCCTTTTCGAAATTAAGCGTATTACGACGCGACGCGGGGAAAAGTTTTCGATCGCTCGCGCGCGAGCGAGAGAGAGGATCGATTTTTTAGGCGAGCGCGTAAATCTCGCGAGGTGATATTGCTGCGGGGCTGACGGCCGATCAAACCCGAAACATTTTCCGAGTAACTTTCACGCTGATTTATTGCCGGCACACACCGCGAAACTCACTGTATTAGAGCCTCCGCGCTGGATGCATAAAACATAAAGCATTTCCTTACGGCGCAAAACAAACAGTTTATGAATTTAATAAAACTTGCGATTTCTAGCCGAATCGAGAGGCTGCGGAATATATAGTTTTGCGCGCGGAACGTGATAAAAGCAAGCTGCAGAACGAAAATCTGAATCGATTACTATAAGCCACTAGAAAAACGACTCTATCCTCGTAAAGTAAGCTTAAATGTATAAATACTTCCTCGAGCGAAGAAGTACACTGAGAGAAATGGTATATTAAAATTTATTATATATGTATTAATTTTTACTATTTTATATAGTAACGATGGGACATACTGACGTATGAGAAAAATTACTATATAAAATATTAAAAATTAATACATATATATTAAATTTTACTATAAGAAATAGTAATTTTCAAGTATGTCCCACCGTCACTATTTAAATAGCAATTTTTAATATACATTTCTCTCATAAATTTCTCCCAATTAAGTTGCACGAGACTTCGTTCGCGGCTTCTGCCTTCAATAATATTTATACAAGCCCCACGTAAGTCCTAATAAAAATATCCAGGCCAATCCCCGTATTAAAATCATTGCGGCATAACTCGGCTTAATGCGCACTTGTAGGTGTATTCTAGAATATAATACACGACTACGGGCGCATTTGTTTACGAAAGAGCGACATAGGTTTAAAGAACGATTACAATAGGCGGCATTACCCTTAACGAGCAATTTACTTCGGGACATAAAGCGCTGCTCGCCATCTCGGACGGGGGGGAGGTCTAGTTTTCATAACGATAATAAATTCGCAAAATTATCTATTGTGGCGATCGGCAGCGGAGAGAGAGAGACGCACGCGCGACCTCTCCCACGCCGCGAGAGGAAACGTAATTAGTCAGCAGAAACCGACTGAGCAAATTGTGCTTTCAACGTACATCCACCCGTAGTCGAGAGGATATCGGCCGCGCGGCCAGAAATCGATATCGCGATCTCTCTCTCTCTCTCGCGTCCGCCGCAGCCGTCGAGCTAAACGAGATGCGCGAGAGCGAGTTAATAAAACCGAGAGAACCGCACGGCGACCCACGCGAATCCTAATAATACACCTCACCCTGACCTTACGGTTATGTCCGGCAGTACGTTTTGCCGGCCCCCGCGGGAGTCTCCGCGCGGCGTTTCCGCCTGGCGCGCGTCGAAGCCATCGAAAAAAAGTTTCCCTCTTTTTTTTTTCGTCCGCGATCGCCGATGCAATCGCGACGACGTACGGCCCGTATTCCGCGGGTGGACAGAGAGACCACTCCGTTTCGACTCGGGGGAACATTAAACAAGTCAATTCTCAGTACGCCCTCGACTCTTCCTCTCGGCATCGATCACCGATAAACTGCATCCTCGTGTGTACTTAATATCAATGAACGGCGCTCTCTCTCCCTCTCGACTTTTGCGCTTGCCCACGCTCGCGAGAGACTGCCCGATGGCCGCGCCGCTCTCGCGATCTTCCGGGATATTTGCAGCGGGGAATATTTGCATCGGATTTTAGACGAAAACGATTCATTGGAAATTCAGATTCTCTTAATTCGCCGCGACGGAGGAATTTTATCTCCGGGTAAGTAGTAAATTAAGCCTGCATTTTACGTAAAGTATACGTAAAATGAGCCGATCGATTTCACTCGATTTGCATTGTTATTTAAAAGTGCCAGAGTTTGCGAGGTTTTTTTCTATCTCAATATAGGAGTTAGTTGTACATGGAAAAGTTTAGATTTGCGCGGAGAATAGTTATGCACAAAACGATTCCGGTTATTTCTTTCAATGTCAGATTAATGATGCTTCAATAAGCACTGCATCATGCGCTATATTTATACTATTAGATTAATCAAGCAAAGTGCTGGTCGCTGCGAAAGCAAGATTTTTCCGATCGGACTGCAGCGTGTTTTTAAAAAAACCAAATTACTAAATTTATAAACATAAATAGATCTGAAAAAATGAGAGCAGCCTAAATAGCTTTAATTTTATTTTCATTCCGCCGGCGTGTAATCAATTAAACTTTTTACAGACGCTCGCGTATTTGCATCTTTATAAATGAAAAACTATCGGAAAATACCATAAATTATCAGCAGCAGCAGCAGCTTTTACCCATCATCGCGGTCTTAATTTACTTTTATACCTGAATATTCACGTGGCTTCTATAGGAATAAACCGCGAGCCACCTGGCCTCTGCGCAGTCGGCGTTAAAATCGACTATAACGCAATAAAAACGAAATAAATCGATCGAAATCATCGGCGTTCGGCCGATTTTAAATAAAATATATTTTATTCCCCCCGAGGCGGCCGCGAGTCCGAATATAAACGCCGAGAGACGAACGGGGCACCCATATAAACTCCGGATTTTTCAACTCCGATTCCGCGGCGGAGTATCCTTTCCTCTCTCTCTCTCTCTCTCGCGGCCCATTTCAAGAGGCCCCCATAACATAACGGCTCGCTCGCTCTCCTCTGCCCCCCCTCCCCTCTCCGCGGTCGCGCGCGCGCGCGCGCGAGGCGAGATATCGGCGTCGATGAGCTCTGGGTGCCAGACACGCGGAAGCGAATCGCTCTCTCTCTCTCCCTCTCTCTCTCTCTGCGGAGGAGTGTGTATACCTTCCTCGTCCGTCCTCGTCGTCGTTTTCGCGCGCTCCCCGCTTTCGAGGAAACTATTAGACGGGCAGCTTTTTACTCCTCCGAGCGTAATTAATGCCGAGTTCGCAAAAATATTCCCGGACTGCGTGCATTAGTTACTTTAATGGCCCGAAGGAGCTGCGTGTAATTAGAAACTCGTGCGCGCCGCTTCTTTTTTTTTTCTCTCTCTCTCTCTCTTCTTTTTGTACCCGAGCGCGCGGGCCCCGGTTTTTCTCGCTTTCGCGCCGAGGCTCGAGAGCAGCAGCAGCAACCGCGCTTCTCGCCGACGCTCTCCGCTCCGATTTTCGCTTATCCCGCGCGGAGGTGATAACGACAGACGCGCCGGCTACTCCCTTGACTTTTGTGCCGGAGGGATTTATGACGGGCGGCAAGGCGGAGCGATGAAAGAGGAGCTGCTTGCCTCGGCGTTAATTAACAGAGCAAGCTTGATTTAGTGCGCCGAGAGCGGAACTTTAAACGTTCCGTGTGCGTATTGCAAATATTCTCGATCGAGCGCTGGCGGAAAATGTTGGTTAAATTTATTTAAATGCGGAGGATCATTGATTAAATGTGTTAATGCTGCTTTTCTAATGCTCTGGTGTAGCGGCTGATTAATTAGAGACATTGAAATATCACGTTATAAAGCAAACTGTAAATTTTCTGAAATTAATATACTTGTACAAACGTTAGACGGATTAACTGACGACTGTTTATATCGAAAGCTACAAGTTGTTGTTGAAAACAACTTGAAAATATTACATTATCACTTTCCCCACGAAAAATGACAGTCAATTTATACGTGTAGGTTTAAATAAAAAATTAAGAAATAGATGAGTGTATTATATAGGAATAATAGAAAATCTGTTAGTAACTACAAGAGCTGATAGGTGTTAACACGGTCCATTGTGTGGAAGTGTTACGCCGTTTGTACAGCCTATTATATAGCCGCGGCCTAAAAAGTCGATTAACGTCTGCAACTTAACGACTGCACTACATATCGTCAAATCATTCTCGAAAATGATTATTAACGACTTTCAAACTTAGCCAGCCACGACAAAAATGTCTGTCCGTCAAAAAGTTTCGAAATGTAGATCGAAAGTAAAATTAATAATGCGTCATTAGTGGGATTTTTGAAATTATCTTATTGAAATTTAAATAATTCGATTGAAAAGTAGGCGCTAATTTTCACAGCATCTGAGTAATTGATATTAATGTCGAAGATACTTTATTCTGCTTAGTTTCAAATATCTCTTATTTTTTTATATCGTTATAAAATGTGTGTATTTAGAGTTGCGATGAATCACCGGCAAGAAAAAATTGAAAATCAGGTTGCTGACTCAACGGAATATATAGATTTTTTAAATTTAGAAAATACAAAAGAAGGCGGTGGAAGCTCCTTAAACGTAAGAACGGGGAAAGGTATTCTGTTTTTTTTTTTTTTAGGTTAAAAACATATCTCGCAGCTAATTTATTTTTTACAGATGACTCATTTCGAAAGCCGCGAGGAACTAACGCCGCCGAGCTACTTGCAAATTCACGCTAAATAATCATCTCGGAAAAATCATCATTGCGCCCGTCCGCACTGCAGCAGCCGCGCGCGGCTATCAATTTCAAAATAATATCCCCGTAATTCCTTCATAAAACAATTTACACCCGTCGCCAACGGTGTCGGCCGATCGCGATCGGCCCCGATGAAAATTACCCGTCGAGAAATCGGTGTCCCGGTATCGCGTTTACGCAATCATCGATGTTTAAAATCCACGGGCGTAAAACGAAGTGGGCTCCTAACGCCAGAAGGAGCCTTAATTCAACTGCAATAAACACAGAGGCGGCTTTTACTCGGCGATCGCTTACTCGTCCGCGCACAGTTCCCGGAGAGAGAAATTTCGCCCGCAAGCCGAGAGAGGAGATCGCGGAGATCGGATGGCACATAGGAAGTTGCGCGAAAGAGGTCCGTTTCGAAACGTCGCCGTTCTGCAGGTGCGTTTTACGCGCGATGTGTGCCCGCGATTTGCTCTCTCGCCTGCGGTCGGACGCGCGGTAACCTGCGGTGACGCCGTGTTTTACGAGCCTTTTTTCTCGAGGGGGGCGGCGGGGGGGGGGGGGCATATCGCTTTTTGCGAGCTGCACTTGAAAAGGAGGTATAGTCTTGCCGGCGGGTGCTACTTTTTTTTTTGTTTCGGGGGGAGAAAGGAAAAAAGTATTACTGCCTTTTCGAAGTGGAAATTTATTTGAGGGAAACTGTTACGGCCTGTAATTCAGATTAAAATTTTGCTCTTTTTGATCGACGCGCGAAGTGTCGGTATTGATCATTTAAATTGCTAATTTAAAAGTAGATCTGTCGTTTGCGGATTAACCGAAGCCAACGGCTAATCGGACACTTACGCATGAAAGTCATTCATTGAGTGATTAGATAAAGGCGAAATATTCGCAGATTATATGCGGCTGCATTAGTGGCTTTAATTAATCGTTTCGCAGTTTATGATTGATCGAGTACGTGTTAAAATTTTAAATTTTAGTTGGGAAAATCTGAAAATGTACGCAGTATATCTGCACAAGAGTAAAAATATTGCATTTGACCATCGGTAAAAGGAAATAAACGTTATCTGCTCTTATATGCTAACGAGAGAGTTTCTAAAGTACGACCAACACTTGAAAATCAGCTGTGAACTTTAATTTTGTAAATATCTGTAAATTCTAAGAGCTGTCATTTATTTTACACCGTACGTAGATGTCAGAATTTAAAAAACGGAAAATGCGAACCTCTCGAGCTTTGATGTAATTAGACGCTTGTAAATAAACGCTACAGTTCCTGGGTCAGAAGAACCTCCAATATTACTTTCAAATACTTTTAACTTTAAACATTAAATTTTCAATATTACAAGCAAGTTCACGGTAATTAATTGCAAGAATCTGTGATTAATAAAATATATTATTAAAATCCAATCGTTAGAAAATTAATTTATCCCGAAACCCGCAATAGAAGCTGAATCATTAAAATTCTAAGAAACTAATGATGCAGCAATTAAAAACCCGAGTTTTTCTGCCGCGCAATATTGGGTCAGCACGTCTCATCGAAGACTTTGTTCTTTAAATCATTCCTCTTTGAAAACTAATACCTATTACGAAGCCCTCCAAGGCCTCTGTAATACCATTAAGACTTTACACCCAAAGTCCGTTTGCAATCAAAGTCCTGAAAAGAAAGAAAACTCACCATCTCGCGTCTCAGGATGGCCAGCTGGGTGTCCAGCGTGGTGAGCTGCCTGCCCTGGGGCGACGGCCTCGAGCCCTGGCTGGACAGCGACGTGGAGGAGGTGGGCGTCTTCGGCGCCCGCTGCGACTTGCTGGTCGACCTGGCCGGCGGCGGCGGCGCCGGCTCCACCACCAGGCCCGCCCCGTTCAGGTTGAAGCCGCTCAGGCTGCGAGGCAGCGGCGGCAGGCCCTGCAGCGACGACATCGCTATCCTCTCTATGATGCTGCAAGCAGGAACGAGAGCGCAAGGCAAGGATTAGCAACGGGGCCCGGATTTTGCTCCTTTTCGTCTTGTTTTAGAAAACGCGCGCGCGAGCCGCTGATTGAGTTGAAGGGAAACTAAGCGCGCGCGCGCGCGCGCGGTAGAAAGTAAGCCTTTGCGTTGACGTTTAAGAAACTTGAGCGAAACAATGTTTCCGTGTAAGAGAGTTTCTACGTCGGAGGTAGGAATACGGAGAAGCGAAGTGGAAGGAAGAGTGAAGCTCGTTAGAGATCAGCTGCACGAGTTTTATTTTTTTGGTTTTTTCCCGATTAAGGTAGCTCTATAGTTTTTTGATTTATCTAAGACCATGTTAAAAACTAGTTAAAAATACTCATTAGAACTTAC
>JAWWML010002704.1:0-49587 GCA_035047165.1 Ormyrus rosae
TTCTAAGTTTTGGATAAAGTATAGAATCAAAAACTCAAATAAAAAAAAAATTGATTTTTTGAAATTTTTTCGGTATAGAACCCCCTTAAATAAATGCTATTCGAAATGAACTGTATTTATCGTAGCTGCCAAAATATAAAAAATATTTTGGAGATGAAAAATCGGCAATTTTTCATCTCCAAATTTTTTACAATACTAACTAATATTCAGACGCGCTACGCGAGCACTATTTTTTTATTACGCATATTAGGAATTTATTCATTATATACGTTCAAAATATTTTTTCTATTATAACTTCGTGAATCTTTAAAAATTCAGAAATATAAAACGTTTAACCTTAACGTACACTTTGTATTAAATTTTTAAATAGAAAATAAAAACCAATTACAATATTAATACGCTTACTTTTAAAAGTTCTTTTTTTATTTTCTATTCTAATTCTCAGAACTCTCTACGTTTAATTATTAAACATTTAAAAACTCGATTTTTTTAATTTTTCGGCCTCAATTCAACAGCCAATCGCATTGAATTTTAAAATGCTTCACTACTTCCGGCCATCACTTTTTTAAGAGAGGAGGATAGTTGGTACAACCTGCCAAAAAAATCGAGGTACAAACTGAGCTCGACAGATCGAAAACCATAAAAAAAGAAAATATACTTAAAACGTGTCTATCTTTTCTGGTTTCCATTACCGACGGACCAATCAAGCGCTGGAACGTAATTAACGCACTTCTGTCTCGCGCTGATTGGAAAATGGAATCTGATCTGCTAGCTTATTTCGGCGCGTCTCCTCCTATCCTTCATTTGTCACGCGTCTATACACTCGGCTGGTTGGGCTTCCACATAAATCGATATCCTTCGCGATTATATCCCGGTAGAAAAATTCCTTTACAAGTCTGATGGAGTTATTTCTACGCTATGGAAAGTGACATTTTTATCTTAGTATATATAAAAAAGATTTTTATTGAACTAAACCGAGAGCTTAAATGATGGGTTAGGAGAAATGCTTGAAAAAAGAGGAAAAGGTTTTTATTCAGTTGGGTAGAAATTGTTAGTTTAAAAGTGCGCGCGGCGCGTGAAAATCGATTTTACAGGTCACGAAATAAAAATTTAAAAGTTATCGTCAGGTGTAAAGTAACGTTGACGTAGATAAATTTGAGCAACTTGATTTCGTACTTGTTTGCGTCATTTAATAAGGCAAGAAGCAATGAAGTACGTTCTAGTGATTTTCGCTGCTTTTTTAGCTTTTTGCGCTGCAGATCAAGCAATTGAGAGGTAATAATATTCACACTAATCACACTAAATATTATAAAAACAAATTAATTCCTAACAATTCGAACAGCAATGAAGTAGAAGACAGCCTCCCTCTTGAAAACTTCAAGATGTTCACGTTAGCTCAAATGTGGCCCCAAACGAGCTGCTGGAAGTTAAACGGCCAATGGAACGAAGAAGCGACTAAATGCACCTCCTGCTCCCTGCCAAATTCACCGGACAGGTGGACGTTGCACGGCTTGTGGCCCTCCAATCGAAAGGGACCCCACCCGTCGTTCTGCAGAGTGCACAAGTACACTACGGGCCTGATGAATCCGCAACTGAGGGCCGTGATGAGTGACAAGTGGCGCACTTACAAGGCGAACAGGAAAAACGACTTCTTTTGGGAGCACGAGTGGGAGAAGCACGGAACCTGCGCCCTGGATCTCGAGAGCACAAACAGCGCCCAGAAGTACTTTCTGAAGGCTGTGGAACTGCTGGACAAGTACAACGTCGGTGACATATTGGGGAGTCGGGGCATTGTTCCTGGACACGAATACGATGTTCATGATATACTCAAGGCAATTCACGGGACTCTGGGTGTCCACACTTTTGTTAATTGCGCTAAAAATAAGGTTGGCTCTTATCATTTTGCAGCTATTTACACGAGGTGGTCTGGAATTAATCGTATTTATTCCCTTCTTTCAGGAAAGTCATAAACAGTATTTGATGGAGGTTTCTTTATGCTTCGACAAAACGTTTAGACTGATTAACTGCGACGATACTGGCATAAACGTCAGCAGTTGCAAACGTAAAGAAAAAGTGGTGTATTCGAAGGACCTAAAATCTTGTAATTCGATAAATTGATGATGGACAATATTTTGGGCCTATACATGTAGACGTGCCATTTTTATCTTATTTTAGTTTACTTTAGGAGCGAATAATTAAATTGCATAATTACAATAATTTGATTTTAATAATCAAATCAGAAAACACTTTTTGTCAATACTGGAATGCGTATTAAAGTAACTTTGTCGCAAAAATTTAACATTTTCATTCAAACAAATCAATCCGCCTGCAAACCCTTAAAATCCAAGTTCCATTCCGAACAGATTCATTAAATCATATTTACCCATTATTAAGCCGGAAGGATCTCTCCTTCATTCTCCCGTCTGCCTGCTGCGAAAGCTGCAGCGGCATATGAGAAAAAAAACAAATGAAAACCCGCGGCATTCAACCCGCCCGAGTAAGAACGGCGAGAAGAAACGGCAGAGACTCGCACAAAAGAGAGAGACAAAAGGCAGAGTGCAGATATCCCGCGCCGAGGGGCAAGAAATCGCGCACACACGCATTCCTCCCCCTCCCGCATATCCGCGTTTTCAACTCTCTCTCTCTCTCCCTCTCGCATCCAGATTTAATAGAGAATCCCTCAGCCGATCGGCAGCCAGCCGACGTCAGCGCATCGCATTATCCTCCGCGCGCGTCTTTGCCCGCGGGGCGCGCGGGGAGAGGAACGCGTCCGACTGGAAGTGTATTTCATCGCCGAGCGCGCTGAATGGGACTTGGAAAAGCCCCGCGTATGCAAGATTGATCGGGGAGAGGGGAGCGCACAGGGAATCGAGTTGCGGGGGATTCAATTTCTTCCGGCGGCGCCTTGAATTATGATTTTTATCAGCCCCGTGAACATCGCGATGCGAGAGAGAGAGTGACCCACTTCGTTGCCCGGCTGTATAATTGAATGTACGCAGCTACTCTGTGCGCAGGCCCCGCAAGCAGCCTCCCTCGGGGAATCGGAATGAATATTAAGATGCGATGCAATCGAGCGGATGCCACGCCGCGGGAATGTTCGCCGCGTTCGAATATATATGTATAAATATATCCCTTTTTATTAGGTCGAGGAGCGTCTATGAATAATTTTTAGGAGCTTTGATCGACCGGTGAAGAGTGATCCTAGGGGAAAATAATTAGAGCAACGGCGAGATCTATTAAAATACTGAACGTGATCGGTTCTTCTTCTTTTTTTTTTTTAAATTTTCGTTGGCAATCAATTTACTTCCTTGGAAAATCCTCTCTGCGCAATATTAAACTTAATAATTTACTTAACAGAAAGAAATAATAGAGGTTGATTGAAAGAAAAATCAATCAGATATAATAACTTCAACTCGATCCTCGTCTTTTTATTCAAACAGTAAAGTATATATAGACTTTTATCGAACTTTTTCGAAAGCGAATCCTCGCTTCAGTTTTCAAAATAATTTTATTGCTTCTCTTATTATTGGCATAGCGTGACTATTATTTCTTCGTTCAATTTACCAAAGAAAATTTTTCAATAAAAAATCAGTATAACATATATAGTATTAATAAAAATTTAGCGGCAAACCACTCCAAGTACAGACACCTTAAACGAGCAAATTTCATCAGGCGCTAAAAATGTTTCCAATTCCCCACCGACGATCTTACCGAAAGGCCAGAACAAGCGTCCCGAAATGAAGTTCAATAACCGAAAATTAATCAATAGCCGAACACGCGTTCGGCGGGCTTAGCTTCCATTTTTCACGCTCTTGTCTCATATAAATTCGCGTGCGCAGGCAGTTTCGCCTCCTCTCCCCAAGGAGACGGAGAGAGAGAGAGCCCCGAAAGAGATGATGAAAAAGCGGCGCGATGCGAGAGAGAGAGAGAAGAGGGCGGTAATTACGACAGCCGAGCCTGCGCTTTTACAGGGAGCCGGAAAGGTGGAAAGTCGACCGGCGAAAATTCACTTCATTTCATTCGACTCACGGAGACGGCCCGAAGGACGACGAACCGTGAGACGTGTGTGCTTCGGCAAAATAGTCTCGGCAGCCATTTATCTACGGTTTAATATAGAAATATAACCAATTCACGTGGCCGGAACGTGGACGGAATCTTGGGTGTACACTTTGCCGAGGGAACGTTATTGCATTTGATTTATGCGCTGCGTTGTAGTATTAAAATTTTCCAGTTGTTTACTTCCGAGAGTATCGCGCTTTGCTCCTCTTTGTGTTTTATAAATCTTTTGCCGTAAAAGAGGAACAGGTGTGTTTATTTTTAAAAGTGTCTTATCTCCGGGGAAACAGGTTTTCTTTATTCGCTAGAATAAAGCTATCCGACTAAACAGCAGCGTATTTTTTATTGTTTTTTTGTAAAACTATAAAACACGTTTCTTTCCCCTCTTTTATTTCACGATTTCTTCGAGAATTATTTACTAGAAAGTATATAACGCAGCTAAACATTCTTTATCCTTGTATCAAAACTACCGGCATTAACGGAAACCCTAAACTATCACATTTAATATCGCTTCATCCCCGACAGTTACCATAATTCATTAATCTTCTCCCGACGCGGCGCGCCATAAAACTCGATAAATAATCCGCGCCTACGGTGTGCTTAAGCGAATCCGCAGCGAGAGCAAACTTGCCAAGCAAATGGAAAAATTATCCGGGGAAATAGGAAAGCAGAGGGCCGGAAAAGCGGGAAAGTCAGATAAAAAGCTTTCGCAAAGGCGTCCTCGTCTTTGGTGGCGGCGGTGGCGACCATCGCTGTTTACTATTCTAGACACGAGTTTCCACGGGAGGGTCGTGATTGAATCTACGGCATATATACAGCGGAACACAGCCCTCGGGCGTTTATATGTTCCTCCCTGCCGTGCATTCACGCGACGGCCGCCGCCGCCGTACGAGACAGAATAGTTTTCTTTTATGCCGCGGCTTGAGGGTACACGTGTGCGAGTTACATTTGCACGTGAAGCTTTTAGAGGCGGCGTGTGCGCGGATATCAGCACGCGCGATTTTCAATGCGCGCGGCGCGTGTTTGGCCGACGACGGGGTAATGAATTCTATTTTCGTCCTCTAAGCTGCTGGAATTTGCAGTGATGTTGGTCATTTGAAATGCGAGCGATGCGGAATGGGGGGGATTCGGTATTTTTTCCGTTAAGTCCTTGGCAGAGTTTGGAAGGATATCTGATTTTGTAAAATACAAAAAAAGTATTACGATCCGTTAATAATTTTTTTAACGCAAAACAGTAATAAACGTGTCGGCGCTTGATACTTGGAAGTGCGCCGAAGCGCATTAACCTTTACGTCGCCTTGAACGCTGTAGCACTTGAGAGGCGGTGAATGAGTGGTTGCCTACCGGCAGGGTTTAATGGTATCTCAGTCAATATTGAACGTACCGCCGGTGCAACTTTATGAAATCTCTGTTTAAATTTGGTAAACGTGGATATAACGAAGTAATTAAATTCTTAAAATACATCGTTTAATTAAGAGTTTCTAGGCTGTCATAAAGGACGTCTTTGTGCTGCTTCAAGGCTCAAGACTTCATGTCTCATAACGAATCTAATATAGAAAAATATTTCGTTAGTGTCTGCGGGCAAGATAGTGAATTTTATGTGACATCATAAAAAAGATATACGGTAAGACGCGAAAATGAAAAGCTAGATTAGAAAGCATGTCTTCTGACATTCGTTCTATTCATATTTCGCTTTGCTATATTTTTCTAGGAAACTTTTTTAAGGCTTCGATCACAGTTGCCTTCGAAAATGAGAAATTAATTTTTCAGGCCATAATAATACCATCAGCAATTAATTAATAATTATTGGACATATAATACTTTTTATAAAAAATTTTTATTTTATAAAATTATTTTATAAAATATTTTGTTACTTGGCGTTATAATACCTGTAGAAAAATGGTAGTAGAGGTTTGATAAAGTTAAAAAGTAACACTATCGAAACACTAAATTTTTGGTGTTACTATTAGGAGAGTACACTGGTTCCGGATCACGAATTTTGTTCAAACTTATGACAAAACAATGGTTTTCTTATGACAAAATTTAAAGAAAGCCAAAATATTAGGGCCCAAAGTTCAAAATTTTCGACACGGGAGGTAAATTATAAATAAAAAGGTATGTTTCTCTAAAACCTCGTATTTTGTTATTTGACGATAACTCACCTCCTATTGAATCTCGAAATTCCATAGAGGAGAAGACCGATAATTTGAGAGGCTATACATTAAAAAATCGCGAATGCTTCAAAAGTTATGGATAATTAAATCAGAGTATCAAAAACTATATAAAAACAAATATAACAAAGATAATACATATTACCACGGACTCATCCGTTACTTTTGAAGCATTAAAGATTTTTTAACAAACAGCCTCTCAAATTATCGGTCTTTTCCTCTAGTTTTGTTTGCTTTTTTAATGGCATTTCTAGATTTAATAGGAGGTGAGTTATCGTCAAATAACGAAATACGAAGTTTTAGAGAAAAATAACTTTATTTTCCTTCTGTGTCCAAAATTTTGAGCGTTAGTATATTATATTTATATTATATTTTATTTTTGACCTCTCCTAATTAGTAGTTAAGTAGAACAATCTGTATTCCAATAATTTTGCCTTTCCTCTTTCTAGGTGGAAAGGAGCTAAGAACAAGTCATAGAAGGTATAAAAATTGGATGTACAATTATTACATGTATTATTTCTTATCAAGGACCCTTTTATTTCTTAATTTTATCCTCAATAGAATAGATTATTTTTTAATTTGGTTATTTGTTTGCTTTTCCTTAACGAAATACATTCGACGCTAAAAATAAACAGTACGAGGCTATAAAGTCTCTCTACGTAACTGTATGTCAGCGCCGGACACATTTGGGCCACCCTCCTTTGTTAGCCTCCTTCAGTAGGGATATTAAATGTATAGGGGTAGTAACGTCGTACTTGCAATTTCGCGTAATTCTTCCAGCCCGGCATAATTTTTTATCCGAATAAAATTCAATTTCGTCTTAAATTATTTACGCACAATCGCCAAAGAACCATATTAGCGCACTTAAAATCGTTCGATTTCTATATACCTTACTGCGGCGAATCTGACCGGGTGATGAAAGACGTTGACCATTTGCCACTTGAGGGTCTCGGCGAAGAAGACCGGCGTGTGCCCGAACATGGTGCCACCCTCGTCCTCGGCAAAGTCCAAAATCAAATCTCCGAGCCTGAGATCGCGGTTCAATAGCTGCCTCTCCAAGTCCTGCATAATCGTCTGGTACTGGTTGCCGGCTCGTTATCGTCCACGTCGCACCCCATTATTCGCCGGCCGATGCCCGTGAACTTGCTCGCGGCTCCCGGTTGCAGGGATCAGCGGCGCCGATCGATATTGCCGGAGCGCGCGCTGCTGCTGCTGCTGCTGCTTCGAACATCTGCTCGACTTCCTTCGGATCTCGCCCCCCTCCCCCGAGTGCGGATGATACGCGTGACCTTTGTGTTTTCGATGCCCGAATGATATAGCTTGGGACTGGTTCAGCGTTCGGGCATATTGCGCTGCGTTGCGTAGGGTTTCGAGGCTACACGTCCACCATATGTTTGTTCGAGGTATTTAGGTTAAAGTTTTCGAAAGTATAAGGATTACGGTTTTGTATGAATGTACCAGTTAATGTATTGCATATCATACAAATGAGGTTTAAATTAGAATTTAATTTAGCATTTTATTTAGTTTAGTATAATACCAAATTAATAATTTATTGCTTATACAGAGAATATTGTGTATAAAATTGTACTTTAAATATGTTTCTCTTATTTAATTACTTATATATCACGGACTAGGACTAGGTCTCTAAAATTACAATGTTTTATATAAGATTATTGCAATTATTCTAAAATATAAAATATAAAATATAGAGAGTTTAATGCAATAGCATAAATATTTAAAAAATATAGTATTTTATATTATATTTGTTGTACGTTGCTTCAAAAAACGGTGCCTTTTATAAAAATATTAATTTTTCTTAGCTTTTGTACACTATACTTCATAGAGTCTACGTATGAAAAGAAAACACTGCGCGTCGATAAAACAGATAGGACGCATCCTCAGCTTGCATTGTCTGCTTGCCTTTGTAGATGAGAGACTGTTAACTTGAGATAAAACTTACTCTGCACAAAATTCTCAATGAAGCATACTCAATTATCAATTTGGCAATTGTAATTATTCACTGTTCAATTAAAAAATTAAAATTTAAATACCAAGAAAGATAAAATACCAACGAAAAACACGATCTGCACGAAAATCCTAAATACCCTCGACATCTCACGTGGACACTTAGCGTGCAATGTGCAAACCTCCTCCATAAATCAGCAGCAATAATCGAATGGCAAAATCAATGACTCACATCGCCGGCGGCCGCGTGCATTGCTCCCTCAATCACCCTCAAAACAACAAACCCGCACCGGCACTGTGTCACCACCAGAGCGTCGAATCTCCGTCGACAGTTTTCCACCGGCGAGACGACACCTTTTTATTTTTTTTTCCCCGAAAAATAGACACAAAGGCAAAAACCGTATCAACAAGCTCCGCTAGCGCGGCGTGCGCCACATGCCCAGTCCGAGCTCGGCGGCCAGGGCGCCTGCGTACACGCCGGCGCAAACCCTCCGGAACCAAACAAAGGAAGCACAGCGCCTTCAACCCCCCCGCGCCAGGTACAACAACAGCACACTCTCTCAGAAGCTCCTCTCCGAGGAAGACCGCCGGCAGGAGGTTTATATCCTCGCGTCCGATATGCAAAGGACGCGGCGTTGCCTGCACTCGCGAACGCGGCACTAGCGGCGGGGTGTAGCCGTCGCCCGCAACCCCCCCCCCGCGTAAGGTAAAACCGCTCTCTCTCCCCCTCCCCGGCACGCACACACGTGCGCCCGGCGAAAGTAAAAGCGAGGCACAGGACGAAGGGAGAGAGAGAGCCGCCGCTCTGCTGCGCTACGCAGCCCGGACGGCGTGACTAAGAACGAGAGCCGGCAGGCAGCCCTTTTCAATGGGGGGCGCGAGGGGGGAAAGCGCGGGGGGCACTCGTTAAACGGTGCGCTTTTGCGCGAGGGACCTAAGGGTCGGTAATGTCGTTACCTTTTCTGCGAGCTTGCACGCGCGGAGAGAGAGTCGGTTCTCTCTGTTTACCTTTGTGAGATATCCTTTTTCAGAGCGGCGGGTGTTTCGCGGGATTCAAAGGTCGGTCTGGGGCGCCGCGCGAGCGAGCACTTTTCCGAGCTGCGCACGATGTCGATTTTTATAATTGCTGCGCCGCTTTTGGCGCCAGGCGGTTTTGCAGACTGGGATTTGTGTGTTTTTTTTAAGGCTTGTGGTTTGTTTTAAACGCTTTTGATATCTGGCGAGTTTTAAGGAGCGCTTTTAAAGTTATCATTTAAGGTACTGGATTGAGTGATAGTTATTATAATAAAATTATTTACTTGCGGATAACGTGACTCAATGGAAGATTTATAGCCGCATAAATTTAGAATTTGATCGTATTAGGTGTTTCCTGCTTTGGAGTTCATGAACCCAATTCATCACGGAAACTTGATAAGCTATTCATATTTTGCAAACGTATGTAAATTCAGACTGTACTGGTCGAAAGGAGATATAAATATATACATTCACTCCTGCTTAATTCAAAGACTGCAACAGTATTCATTGCATTTTATCAAGAAAAAGGTTAAGAAAGAAATGATGATAAAGCTTCTTACAAGTAACTAAAGTATTAGGTTGCATGAGATATTAATTTGCGTTAAAATCCACTATAAAAGAAGTTAATAAAAGTAGTGGATAAATACATTTAGAACATGCCTTGCAAAAAAAGTGATTAAAATTCTATTCTATATGAAAAAATGTTAAAAACTTTCTAGAAAATCATGCAAGAGAATCTGAAAGGATCCATACCCCATTAGGCAGCCTAAAGCCACTTTTACCAAAGTGAATTAACCATCTTTGCGAGAAATATGTATAGGACGCGCCGAGAAGTTCTGAAAAAACATTGATTATTTAGACAGTGAAAATGGTACAAAGATCTTTAGGTCTTTTAAAAAAATTCAATAATAATCCTCGAACGTTTCCCGCGACACATCGTCGTCGACCCGCAAACGACGCTTTAAAAGAGCCTCGGCTCGCGTCCCACATAGCTTCGAACTCGCGCTTCGAAAGAGTCCTCGAAGCGGCGTTCGTCGCGGGGGGAAAAAGAGGGAGAGAGAGAGAGAAAATAAAAGCGCTGATCCGGCCGATTCTCTCTCGAGAGATCCCTCAGTGCGCCGCGAGGCGCACAGGTATAACGCGCCGCGAGAGTCAAGCAGGCGAGCTGCTTGCTTTTGTGCGCCGGCAATATCATCGCGGGCGCATAAATTAGCCCCCGCGATACGTGACGCGCGCTCCCGTTTTCGGTATTATATACGCTCTCGCGCCTGCTTAGAGGGCTCTAATCGCTCGCCGTCTAATTGGCCGCGCATAAAGCGCGCGTGCTCTCGCATATTTAGGCCTTTAAGCTCCAGCTGCGGAATCGAGCAAAAGCTCGAATCGCGTTCGTTCCGGAAATTCACGTGCGCTCTCCGGGCTTAATGAGGTGACGTTCAATTTCACTTTTTTCTGATTTCTTTGGGAGCTTGCATTGTGCGCGGTTTTGGGTCGGATTTAGAGGAGCTTTTATAGTGACGAATGAATGGGATGTAGAATACGGCTGAAGATTAAAATTGTCGATTTTGGATTGAATGTTGAAATTTTAATAAAGTCTTCAAAGGATTAGATGAATATTATTATTATCTAAACAGTAATGAAACTATTACTACAATATAAGCTATATTAAATTCATCTATAAAAATTGTTTATGAGCTCAATCGTGAAAAAAAGGGATAAAAATTTTGCTTTTATAATAAATAGTACTTAATGGGCTTAATACATCATTCTCTAAGTAGCTTCTAAGTGGCAATTTCAATCTTGATATAAAATCGAAAGGATTTTCTAATATATATAAAAAATCTGCGCGTACATGACATTAAGTAGTCTAAAGAAGACAAATAACACGAATAAAACTTAAGACTATACTTATACAAGTCTCATATATCCTGGAATGCCCTCGACTTAATAGGCTCAAGCTTATAATATAGGCCCAATATTTTCCATCCTTTAAATAAGAAAAAAGAAAAGAAAAGAAAAAAAAACAAAGCCCCGCGACGAGTATATCGAAAAAAAGCCATATTTCTCCCTTAAAAGCAGATCCCACCCCTCATCCGCAAGACTGTAAAGCACATTATCGGCTGCGTCTCGCCGTGGCAGCCGCCGCTCTTTCTCTCTCTCTCTCCTTTTGTTCCCGAAATCCACTTTATCGAATTTGTAACCTTACCCCGGGGAACTCGAGGCGCGAGTTTTGATGCGCTTAGCATATAAACTCGGGCGATTATGGCCGCGGTCTGGGCGACATCCGGCCTGTATCAAATTTTCCGCCGGGCGGGGAAGGAAGGTACGACAGCCCTCTTCGACGGCCGGTTTATCTCCCGGCGAACGAGTTTTATTATCTCTCGGGCCGAGGTGCTGTTTCAGGCGCGATCTCTCTCTCTCTCTCTGTCTCTCTCCTTGTTTTCATTTCGACTGTACTTGCGGATTCCGCGACACCCCCCGTTGGCTCGGGAACTTATGCGCGCGCGCGCGGCTGCCGCTCTCTTTCCGCGGCTTAAGCGCCAGATTTTCGAGAGCGGTTATAGCGGCTGCGGCCGCGATTCGCGACAAGCGCGGAAATCTCGTGCGACGAATGCGCGCACTAAAATGGAATATGTGCGCGCCCGCGTAACCGCAGAGCGGAAATGTTGAGTTAGGAGGAGATTACTCGGGGCAGACGGGAAAGATGATGATTACTCTCGAAATCCTCGCGATTAATGTTAGGGGCGCCGTGCGCGATGACGGTTTAAGGCTGCGTTTTGTTGTGTGTTTGCGTTTGCTCGAAGTTTAATTAAGATTAAAGTTTAAGAAAAGGACTTTTCTACTGTTACTATTTATAAAGGCACCTATAAATTTGGGTAAATGAGCTTGTTATTTCGCAAGCTTGCGCTATTAAATATAGTGTACATGATACAGTTAAGACACGATATAAAAAGTTAATTTCTAGTATATATAGAAATGAAAAACTTTTTTAACGAGCGTCTCATATAAGTCATTGAAACAGTACAGTACAGTCTGTATACTGGTTTGCGATAAAAAAAATCAAAAGCTTCAGCTATCACCTCAAAACCTATATTTTGCAACAACTTCTATCAAAATCTATAAATCGATGTATAAATGTCCGCGGGAATCTAAAAGCAAGCCTAAATAAAGCATCAAACAGTTGCAACTTAACTATTATATATTCAGCTCGCGATTTTATGCAACGTTCAAAATAATTTTATCGCATCTAATACCATAAAAACGAGCTGTACCATAACGACCGGCTCTTAACTATCACCATCTGCCTCTCTCGGCCTCCCTATACTTCTAAACCTCCTCGTTACACTCACTACCGGCATCGTCCTCTCCTCGGTAAGAAAAAAAAAATCCAGCTCTTTAAACGAGAGTCCCTCGCCGCCACCGTTCTCTCTCAGGCGCGCATCGCTCGTAATAAGAGCCTCGTAAATCACAGCCGGATGTACATCGGCACACATCTCGGCCTCTGCCAAATAAGGGCTCTCTCTCTCTCTCTCTGCCGCCGCGCTCATTGCCAATTTCTCGCGGCAACGGCGACGGCGCAGGTGCCGGGCTTCGGCTCTCGATCACTTAAACCGGAGAGAAAAAAAGGCCTCGACGGTCTTCTGGAGGAAAAATTGCATCAAATATTTACCTACGTCGAACGCGCTCGACGGGCGCGTGAGCGGCAAGGGTGACAAAGGGCTGACGCGCGGCCCCCCCGAGTTTGTTTGCAGGCCCGAAGATGGAAGGCGAATCATCCCTCGCGTCAGAATTGCCGAGAGCCAACTGCGCTCTCTCTCTCTCTCTCTCTCTCTCTCTCTCCCCGGGAAACAAGGGAGCTTCGCTTTTTATTTCGATGAGCAGCCGGGCTTGCCTTTGAAATTTCTGGGGCCGTTTTGCGAAATGCCGCTTTCACGGCCGAGCGAGCACGCATAACTTTCGGATTTAAAATTTGAGCCGGCAATTTGGGGTAACTTTAAGCGAGCGCCGAAGAAGGCAGAGTAATCGAGTTTGTACTTTCTTGCTCGTCCTGGTAGAATAAGTAAGTTTGGGCTGAGAATGTGTTTCAGATTTTAGGCGGAACTTTGACTTTGGATGGTTAAAATCTTTGCAGTATTAAACGAATCTGTTTTCTTTTAATAATAATTACCTATTTGGAAAAGGTTAAATAAACGAATAATAACTTTTTAAATCTTAAACAGAAACATGGCGAATGTCGTTTTAAGCAAAGTTTTGATTCTCGGATAAAATAGAACAACAAATTTATAAATTCCAGCTCAAATTTGAATTTCAATCATTTCGAAAATTCCCAAAAAAAAATATTCATCGACGCGGACGGAAATCGCGTCTGCTCCGGAACAAAATAAATTTTCATTTAGTTCCTCGGGAAAAAGGTTATTTCACGACTCCCGTCAGTTTCCGTATAAAGCAGTATTATTCTATTCCATTCATGTGAAAAATTTTCGGCAAAAGGTTTCGAATTTATCGAGCCGCGGCTCCCGACAAACTACCGACCGCATTTTATCGACAGAATCCGTAACGCTTCGTTAATTCGGGCAGCTGCTCTCCGCGCCGTTCGCCATTTTCCGTCGTTTTACAAATTTCCTCGAAAAGCCCCCCCGCGAAAATAAATACAAAATCCCCGCGCACCTTTTTGAATTATCTCGACCGCGGGGACCCAAAATCGTCATCGAAATTAAGGGAATAGCGGAGAATAAGCGGTTCGCCAGGAAATGGTCTCTCAGAATAGAGTCGGAGCGCGGGGGAGAGGAAACGGCTCGACATAAACATTCGACTTGGCCTTGCCTTCCAGCTCGCGTTTTATCGACAGAATTTACAACGCTCCGCCGGTTCCTTCCTCTCTTTCGGCCCGAGCCCGAGTCCCCTCGACTTCCTCTCTCTCTCTCTCTCTCTCTCTTTCTCTCTGCCAAAAATACGATTCACAGGCCGTTTAAGAGTAATCAAGGCTGTGTGCCGCTGCCTCTCGAGGCTGCGCGTCTTCATTTGCTGAATCAACATCGCGTGCGCTTAATGAACTAAAAGGGAATGCTGCCCCGGCGCCGCTTCATGCGCCGAGAGAGAGAGAGAGAGCCGAGCGGTTTTTCTTTAGGATTTTTCCGGCGCGCAAAACCTGTACGTGTTAATTTTACCTCTTTGCCGGGAGAGTTTAAATGCAAATTATGCGCCGCGCGCGCTGCAGCTTGAGCTATTTGCTTCTTTAAATTCGAATTAGGCCTTTTGGCCTTATTTTACAGTGCATTCGCGCGGTAATTCTAGTTTCCTCGAATAAAATTTACTTTTTGAAACTTTCCGGCTTAAGTGAATGCGCGGGGAAGCGTCTAGAATGCTAATACGATGCTGGCCATTACGGACAGAATGGCGCGTGCGTTGTTGCACTGCGTTAAAGTGTATTACGGCTTGTTAAATTAACGGTAAGGCGACTATCATTGCGGAGCAGCAGAACTTGTATGCAGAAATTTTAATCGCGAGTAGCGAGTTGATTGAAAATCAGGTAGAAGTCCGTTAGCGTTCTCACCAGAGTTTGATTAGTTGCATTTGAATTACCGAGTTTTATCCATTAGCGTACTTAAGAAAATCCTTTAAATTAACACGCTCCAATTATTATCAATTACAGATATTTCTGTCCTCCATTTTACGCGGTTTTGACTAATTTCAAAGTTTAATTAAATACGATCCCAGGAATTATCGGTTTTCCATTATCGGGAGCGCAATTTAAAGTTAGAAATATCAATATATCGAAAATTACTATTGATGAGTATTCGATACTACGGCGAAAGCTCGATAAAAAAAAAGGAACCTCTCTAAAACCGCTCCCCCAATTAAAATAATTGCAAATAAATCGGCGAAATTAGCCTGAGAGAGAGAAAGAGAAGAGGCGGGGCCCCCGAGAGACATGAAAAATAATTAGCCAGATCAGGAGCCGCGGCGCGGGCGCATTAACAAAGCATTTACTTAAACAAACACGGCATCCTAATGAGGAGGCGTTTCCGCCTCCGTGAAACCGGCCGAAATGAACTTTCCAGCTTGCAGATAAGCCCCCTTCCCCGGCCTCTCTCCCGGTCATATAATAAACGCGCGCGCGCGCGTTGCCCGGCAAAGCGTAACTCTCGCAGATTCGTCAACGTCGTAGCCCATTAGCCCCTCTCAGGCCTCTTAGCTACGGGCGGATCGCTAATTCTGACGAATACGTCGCCGAGCTCGGTCTTGTCTCGCTTTTAAATTCGATTAGCGCGCGAGTCGCCTAATTCCGCAGGCCCGCGCGGTGCGTTATAAATATTAATGAGCCTCCCCCCCGAGTATTAAGAGGAAAGTTTGCCCGCTGCAGGTGAGACGCGCCTTAATAAAGCTGCAGCCATGTGCCGCCAGGGCTACGTGCGAGAGCCGGTTATTAAGGACGATCCTGCCGGGACGTTCTAGGCCGAATTGCTCTCGGGGCTGGCGGGGATGGAAGGGTGTGAGCGAGATTTGGGAAAATTTTGAATTTTCAGGTGTGAATGAAAATTAGGCTTTTATTGTATTAGCTTTGTCTTTAGTTGAAATGGTGAATCGTTTGTGAAAATTTGATAAAACTTAAAATTTGTTTTAAATTTAAATGTTTTCATTGATTTGTCAGGATTTTGCTTGAAAAACTCTGTACAAACAATTTTAAAGAAATTGCGTTTAAACCGTAAATACTGTGTAGACTAGTACCAGAATCGAGCTTGACAAAAGAAATAATTTTTAAAAACTGATGGAAGCTTGCGTGTACATTTTTGTTTAACCGCTTTATTTATTTGACCGAATAGTGTTCAAAACTCTTAACGTTTAATTTAATGTTTTTGTAACTTTAATTGCCCGTAAAATGCTGCAATTCATTATCAAATAATTTATAATATTGGGAAATTCCTCGAATATTTGAATTTCATACGAAAGCCCATAGAATCAATATTACAAAATTTTGCGCGAGTTTCCTCAATATAATTACACCGTGAATTTCCCCAGCGGCGTTTAGTTGCAGTTTGCGGCATATTTTCAGGCGGTAGACGCCGGATTCTTGAAGCCGTGGAATTTTATCGAGAGTCAGTTATGAATTTTAAACGCGCAACAAGCACGAGGATGGCACGCGTTAAACGCGACAAAGTACCGGGGGAGGGTAGAGGGGGGAGGAGCCGCGAAAAAGTGAGAGAACGGAGTATGAAAGAGAATAATGAGGGCTGAAATTGAGTGTAAAACAAAGAAGATGAGAAGCGAACAAACGCCGAGTCGAGTAGGAACGAGCTTTCGAGCCGAGCGAAACGTGGATGTCCGTAAGAAGCGGGCAAATGCATGAAATTAATTCGAGAACAGAAATAATTAGCGCGATGAGAGAAATTCCGGAGTATGAGCTGATTATTCCGCGAATGAAGTAGTACGAGTGTAGTTACTTCAGACGCTAAGCAATTTGCGTAATTCTCGAGACAAAAGGAAAAATAATTGCTAAATATAAATGTAAATTGAGAAAATGGGGTAATTTTATGAAAATGGAAAACTTTTGCTCCGTGGAAACGCAAGCATTTCGTTTTAAGAAAAATAATTCTGTTGTAAATTTTAGAAATATAAATTTTTTACAATTCAAATATTTTCAAAGTTATTTCTTAAAAATTCTATCATAATTCTTACACCTATATATAGAATTAGATGACCTTTTGAATTTGATCGGTGAATATTCAGATTGTTCTCATTGATAAAGAACTTTAACATTTTATCCTCCTCCTAATATTAAAATCTACCAATTTTTTATTAAATTTAATACCCCGAAAGTTCAATTTAAAAATTAAATAAGCATCAATTCCTCTTTCGCGAGCCAGCTAAAATCCACAATTAACTTCACCGACGCTTAATCGATTCCTTACATTAAATATCGCACCGCGCTTAATTATAAAAATCCCTAAAACGCCCCTTTCAGGAATAAATTTCAATCGCTCGGCCGCCGCAGTAATGCGCGTACGCGATAATAGCTTCCC
This sequence comes from Ormyrus rosae, assembly GCA_035047165.1. NCBI lineage: Eukaryota > Metazoa > Arthropoda > Insecta > Hymenoptera > Ormyridae > Ormyrus > Ormyrus rosae. Next base: position 17,225 of record JAWWML010002704.1, read on the forward strand.
GGATAAATCCTCCAGGCGACTGTAAAAATAGCAGCAGCAGGCGCCAGAAGGAAGCGCGAAAAAGGCGGCTTCCTCTCGGCAGCTGCAGCAATACCGCTATACTCGAAGGGGAGGGGTGGGGGGAGGCGCGCGGGCTAATCCTCTCCCCAATCGCGTTAACTTCCGGTGAGCGCGTTTACGCGTCTGTGCGACGTGTATATATAACGCAGCGCGTGGCGGCTCGGCACGCCGAGGAGAATAAGAGACTCTCGCCCCCTAATCGGGTTAGGCTGCGCGAAGCTCCGAGGAGGTGTACGCGCAGATGAATAGATAAATGGCGTGGTTTATCGCGCGAGGAGGGCTCCGATGAACGATTCCCGCGAGCCGAGCCTAGGCGATTTTCGGACTGGAATCTTTAAGCTGATTGGCCGGATTGTTCGAGGTGCTGTGTAGGAATTTATGGAGAATTCGTGGATGAAATGTGACGTCGAGAGTTGACGATTTTGTTTTCTTTTAATAAAGATCAGTTTGTTTGAAAGCGCAAGCAGTTTCTAAGTAAATCTTCGAGCTTAGTCGGCGGTAATTAATGTCTCAGAGACGGTAAAACTCTTATAGCCGGAAAAGAAGATACCTAAGGAAGAGGGAAGCTTATAGGATCTGTCGGTAATGCAACTGTCCAAGGAACAAGAGACTTTGAATTAATTCTCCCTTACGATCTTATTTATTTGTCTCACCTCCTATTTTAGTTGTATCTTGATTTTCGAAATTCATTTTTCAAAATAGTATCGTATTTTTGTACGCCCGAAAAATTGCTTTTTATTATCAGTCTTATTTATCGGACAGCCAACTGCAATAAAAAAGGGGCCTATTCTTCAAGCCCCTTACGAAATATTCTCGGAATAAGCAAAAAAAAGTCAACGACGCAGATAAAACTGTGTATACATCCGCCTAATATACATTCCAAAGAGCAGACGTTCCTAATAAAACGTCAATTTTCTCCCTTTAACCGAGCAAAACAATGAGTTGCCCCGCGTAAGGGCGGGGAGAAAAAAAAGAATTTCCACGGAGAGCGCCCGCTCCTCGCGCTCTTATTATCATTGCGCACTCAAGGCGGAAACATAACCGAGGAAAGACGAGGACGAGGGTCCAGAGAGGAACAAATGGCAGAATATAGCCCGCGCGCGCGCGTCCTCGTCGTTAATTCACGAACGGCGCAACAAAAGGGAGAAGCGGCGAAAGCAGAGGCCCGTCGAAAGCGTCGAAAGAAGGAATAAACGGACAGAAACAAAAAAACGACGGCGGCGGCGGAAGACGGTGGAAAAAAGGCGAAAAAAATGTACAAGGGAGCCCGGGCGGCCCGACTATCTCCTCTCCTTGCGGATGACGACGGGGGAAGCCTAATTTACGACTCGGTGCACGAGCGGAACAAATCTGCAGGCTGCTCGCGATTTGTCGCCGATAGAAAAAGACGGGAGGAGAGCCGGCCACGGAGACGGAGAGGCGCGCAGATAGAGAGAGAGAAGAAAAAGGAAGGGGGGAAGGAATCGCGATAAAAACGGGGAGCGCCCGAGAGTTTCCTAATGGGAAAGTAATCCCCCCGCAGGTCCTGCGTACCTTGCGAAAACAACTAGCGCGATAAGGTCGAACCCTTCGATCTTTTTGACGTGAGCCTCCTAGAAGAATCGTTCTCTTTCTCTCTCTCTCTCACCCCCCCTCCAGCGAGAGTTACGATGCCGATTTAGATACCCCGGTATACGTAGGTGTCTGTCGTGCGGCGGCGAGTCTGGCTTTGATCCGGCGATTACGTTTTTCCTTATCGCGGCTCGTTCGCGACGCTCTGGGCGGTAACTCCGAGGGCTTTGCGCGCCGGAGAGCGGCCCCTTTTTTTTTGTCTCTCTGTCGTCTCCACGAGAGAGAGAGAGACCGCTAAGTAAACCGCACGCCGGCTTTACTTTAGCCCCCTCCGTAATCGCTATCGCCGCGCGCGATTCCCCGCTTAAATAATTGTAATTCGATATGCAAATTTTGTAATTAGCGCCCGGTCCTTTTTATATGTATTATCGTGTGCTTTATTTAGGAGCAGTAGCAGAGGCGGCGGCGGCCTTTCGGACTTTTTTTCTTACAAGCTCGGCTCGCGCGGAAGAGCTTGAAGTGCATACGTGTGTGCGCGCGATTCTCTTATTACCCCTCTCTGAAGCTGGAAAAATGCAAGAACTGTAAAGGAAAGAGTGCACGCGCCGCGATGCGCTACAAAGAAACAGAGACAAAACGGAGCTTTTAAAGTATGCATGAAAGTTTTTGGTATTTTTTTTTTTCAACTTTGACTGCGCGGGAGAGAATGAGAGCGGGGAATTATTCGCAACGAAAATGCTAAAGTTGAAGTGTGCGCTAATTATGCATATCGGGCTCTTAATATTTTGTACGGTGCACTTTTTTTTAGATTACGAAGAAGAGAGCTTCCATAATTTATGCAGCTATTTTAATGAAGGAAAAATTCCGCGAATAAAATACGACTATTATGCGCTATAAAGTAAAATCGGTAAATCTACATTCTATAACGGAATTCGATCATGTCGCGCGCATTGACACGGTTAATCTAAAGCTTAAAATAAAAAACAAACAGCGTCACTCTTACATCACGCATAAACAAACACCGACTCGCTTAACTCCGCCTACATCGAGTTTCTTTGAGCAAAACGAAATTCCAAGTCATCCGGTTCTCCCCCGGTGCCTTCTAAGGCATCTCGGGATCGATACTCGACGGTCGAACCTACAAGAGCCGACGGAACTCAAGACCGAACTAATGCATTAGACCGAAATCCCCGGCGTTAACGCTGCCGTTGATAATTACAGAGAATTACGCCGTGATTGCGGCGACGGCGACGTCGGGCAAAAAATCGAGCGTGTGTACGACACGGTGTATTTTCTTTTTTTTTCTGTGCGTGCGCTCGATTACATTCGTCGGTGTGTGCTTATAAACGCTTCGGGAAATCTCGGAATCTAGAAAATAACACGTTATTAAATTAAGTTTTTAAAACGGTCTAAATTGCGGGCAAATAATAACCGAAGCCACGGCCGCGCGCACGAGAGAGGAGTTATACCTATTACCGCAGAAACGCGGCGCGCGAAAAGCGAGATAAACAAACGTAATTAGCAGATGCTTTTATCCGGGCGGATCGCTTTTAATTAATGCGTGCGCGAGAGCGTTATTATTATTAAAATCGTAACCAGTCGCGGCCGACGTTAGCGGCACCGCGCGGAAAAATTTATTTCTTCATTAACGCGAAGAAGAGAGCGGCTCTCCTCGGCCATTTTCCAAGAGGGTATAATATCGAATCCCAGCGCGAGGCAGAACCGACGACCTGCGCGGCGACACTGTCCGATAATTGGCGCGGAGGGGGGAGAGAAAAAAAATGGCGCCGATGAGAAGAGAGCAGGTTTCGGGCCCCGCTCCGACTCATCTAATCGGATTAATTTCAAAGTCAGCGGATTACCGTCGCGCTCCGCCGGAGGAGCGAGACTTACGCGGAATCCGACGCTTTGTACACCTTTTTGCCCCGGGAATCCGGCCGGACGCTCGATCGCGCGGGCTTTTATTGCGAATTTAAGCGGGGGGAGGGGGGGAGGCTTTTCATGCCGAGTCGAGGCTCGATGAGGTTGTAAATGGTTTCGCGACGGAGCCGCTCGGGGGATATCACAGACGCGCCGCGCGCTCTAAGTGAATATCCGCGGCTGCTAAGTGCACTTTGACGTGTAATTCAGCGGCGTTATATGCGAAATCCGGCGGTCCCCTTTCGCGACGCGACGGTTGGATTGAAGTGCGCTGCTCGTTTGCGGCGAGGGCTATTCTTTCGATGCGACTTGTAAATTGGATCTCTGGTTATGGGGAACGCGATCGAATCGACAGTTTAATTGTTTGAGTTATGAAGTCTGTTATTGGGAAAGTTTTTTAACTTCAAGTGCAACAGAATTTGATGGGTAAAATTTGGTTCTAAGCCGTGCACTTTTTCTAAAACTCTCTATAATTTAATTCCAATTGAATTATAAATAATAAGAATGTCTATAAACTACTTCAAAAATATATGTCTAATAAAACTAAGAAATGAAAACGAAATTTATATCGTGATAGAAAATGCATTTATGCGATTCACTATTAGCGCGAATACTCGAACGCATTTTCTTTACTCGAAGCACTGAAAATACATCATAACTTAATAACCAAAAAAAGCTCTCCAATTACACAGCATTTCAGTCGAGCATTTCCATAAAATTAGTTCATTGAAACGACTGCAATGCCAGCAACGAGCTACTACCTTCAAGCGCAAGCTCCCCTCGTCAGAGCCTCGAGCTTATTTTCGTCGATTCGAAGAGTCGCCGCACGACGCGAGTAGCAAAGTGGCGAAGAATCCACGCGAAGGCCATTAATTTCTTTGATACCCCGTAGGAATTAATAGGCGGCACACGAGATACGTATATATATATACACGTCGCATCCCCTTTAAGCCTCGGCTGCTAATTAAAAGCAGTAAACGTTTGATTCCCCGCGCCGAGAAGGGTGCGGCCCGCGCGTCGAACGCAGAGAGAGCTTGCGAATCGGCAAACCGACTTCCCAAGATCCTCTTTTCATAAGCGAAAAGACGTTCCGTGGCTAATTAGTGTCCCCTCGTCCTCCGGGCGGGCGATTTTTCGAGCCGAGAGCGCTCTGCTCTCGCTCCGTTCGTCATTGCGCGCGCAGACGAGGAATCGCGCGAGCGGCGAATCGCGTGCCGCGAGTCGCTCCCCGGCTCCCGGTAAATCCCCTTTCGGCTCGTGACATCACATTTTTTTTTTTTTTGCCTACGCTTAATTAATGGTCGTAAGCTGCCGCGGGTGACTTGCTATTTTTGAATTTGCGGCAAATGGAAATTTAAGGAGGGCTCGCGGGGTATTTAGGGTTTTGCTACGGAAACTATTTAGAAGGTGATTTACAAAAAAAAAAAACGGCTTGTGCTGAATTGTTTCCCGGCGATGTATAATTCATTAAACTTGGATAAATATATTTTTTAGCTATTAACGTGCGAATTGAGAGACTATTTGGATTTAATAACTTTGAGAAATTGTCATAAAACTAAGAACACCTGCAATTTAATGCTCGTAAAATTATAAGCCTCATAAAGCCGCGCGATATTTTAGAGAAATCTCTGCAATGTCTGAAAGTTTAATAAATAATTCACACTTAACATATTAATAATCAGAATTGACAATAACAATAACAATTATTCAACGATAAATTTTTTAAATTATGTAAATAAATTTTATCAATTCACAATAACTCCCTCTTATTCAAATACAGTTTTAATATTCGCGTTGCACAATCGATATTCTTATTATACTTTCGCGTTGAAACTTTAGTTTTTAATTAAACGAAATTAAATATAGACGAAATGCAAATGAAGAAATCGTGAGAGAAAGCCGTGCAGTGTTTGCAGTAGACTACATAAAAAGTGTGTACCTTCGGGAAATCTGTTTTATGTCTCAAACAAAGTCCGTCTCAGAGCGCACACTGTTTAGAGAACTTTTACTTCTTCACTTTTTTCTGAGACTTTTTTAAGGCCATAATGTGCCCGACGTATATTCCACATCGTATTACACTTTATATATTTAATGTTTAAATAATTTAATTAAAATTTACTTCGCGAGAAAACAAACAAAGCTGAAAGGGATGCAAAGAACAGAATCTCATTAAAATACAAAGGTCTATCGCCCGGATAAGAATATCCGTAGATTCAGACGCAGAGTTACATAATAACATGAAACATCAGGCCGGAATGTCTGACACTGCGCTCACTCGCGCACTCAGCGATTCCGAGAGAGAGTTTCTCGCGTTTCAGAGTCTGATTCATGCCGAGTTTTATTTAAACTTTATAACCCTTTATCTCTTTCTCGAGCAGAGCCACTTCAAGTGTTCTCGGCTTCTTTTTTTCTTTTTCCCGCGGCAGTGTCTGCTCTGTACTCTCTTTTGATCGCGGCCCAAGCATCATCAGCCCCTTCTCAGCCTTCCGGCAGACGATCGTAATTCGCGCAGGAGAAACTAAACGAGAATGCGACATTCGTCTCCGCGTGTCATATCGTCACGGCTGCATAAAACTCTTTACTGTCTGTGTTTAGAGTCCTTTTTTTTTTGAGGATAGCTGCACTCGTCGTTTTTTGATATGCATATTGAAGTACTGTGATTGTCCTTTTTTATGTCAGGTATCCGTTTGGGTTTTTGATCAAATAGTATATAATATAAAAAATACATTCTTTTAATTTATAGAAGTAATTGTCAAGCAATTTTTTTTAACGCTTTAAGAGTCTTCTGAAGATGGAATGAACGAAATATAATAGAGAAAATGAGATAGCAATTTATTAAGGTTATCAAATTTCAAATATAATATTGAAAAAGTAAATAAACTTTTTTCTCCAAATTAAACAAAATATATAAAAAAATGACATAATAACTTTTGCGAAATCACTAATTAGCGTGTATTTTCCCCCATCTCCAAACGATGCTATTACATTCATTAAAATTCAATCCCGATAAAAATCCAAAGAATTAAGTTACCCATCAAACTCCCGAAACCCGAACCCCGCGATAAGTCAACGAGGCAAATTTAGATTTCCATCTGCTCGTCTCCGTCTCCAGGACGGGCGAAGCGAACGATCTCGTTTTCTTTTTTTTTTTTCCAAAAAAGAAAAAGGCCTATAAGCGGCCGTAAACAGAGCAAGAGAGTCCGTCTTTTTTCGAAGGCAATACCGCGCGTCGCGGTCGGGAACGAGCGTGTATATAAGAGAGAGAGAGGCCTCGGCGATCGCTCCGTCGGGCCGATAGCTTACTGCCTCGCGGCACGAGAGTCTCTCGTCTATCTTTATGTGCGCGCGTCACGCGTATCCGTAATGCGGCGGCTCTCTCTCTCTCTCTCTCTCTCTTTCTCCGCAGGAAAACGAAAGTGATTCGCGCCCCGATGCAGAGAGAGAGAGAGAGAGAGCGCATATTTTCGAGACGCGGATAAACGGCGAGCTTTCGGGGGCGGCGATGACACGGGCCGCTGAAAAAAAAAAATAAATACCCGCCCCCGATGAGAGGCCGAGACCGGCTATTATTGTAATTGCCTTTACGAGGCCCCGCTCCTCTCGCTTCATACCGCCGCCGCCGCCGCGCATTCTTTCTTCCCTATCTTGACGTTTATTCATTACGGCGGCGTGTGGAGATATTTAAAATGTAAGTTATGCATAATTCCGCGGGGAGGAAAGAGAGAGAGAGATATATAGCCGGGACATACGTCTGCTTCTCAAACAAATTACCGGTGTCGCGTGCATTTTTATGGTCCACTTTCTTTAAATCGTAAATTTTTTAATTAAAGCTTTTATTAGGGAGACGATAATATAAAATCTTATAGAGAGGAGTATCTTGGAGCTAGGATTTTTTAATTATCGCCTTTACTAGGTGAAACGACTCTTGTACGGGAAAAGGTACTTGACATGGATTAAATATCGATAATAATCTCTTACGAGATGGTTAGGAAGAAACTCACTTTTAAACTTTGATTTCCTCCTAATCCAATTATTTTTTGCAATTTTAATTCAATGAAATTTGCTTTTTACGAGAGAAAGGAGCTTTTCTAATTTCCTTTGATAATTGTACAAATTTAGTTTCGAACATTAGCGAGTCTACAGAATTGAAAGCGTAAAAGGCTAAACAGGATGTCTTTCACTCTTATTTTTAGAACTCTTGAAAACGCAGATGAAGTTCGAGCATGAAAGGGTACGTTTATTTGAATAGTCTACACATGCAGTTCATAATTTTATACGAGCTCCAACGGAATTATAACGGAATATGTACGAAGATACTAACACTAATAAACAAGATATAATTATAATTTTTAAGGAGAAATGTTTTTATATTAGAAAAGGTGAGAAAAGGTCCATAATAATAACATAAAAGTGTCTAATTAGCTTCATCCTACGGTTTACATTTTAATTAAAATTTTTAATACATTAAAAAATATTTTGTCCGCACGCTTCGCGCCTCACTACAAAACACCTTTCTGCAAAAGATATGTCAATTAACGCGACCAATGCATTTTCCATCACACAAAGTGTCCTATTCATCAAATTCCACTCCCGTCAACTCTTTACAAAAAAAAAAAAAAAAAAAATTTTTAAAAAAACAACAACAACTTGTCCTCACCTTTTAAAAAGCCGTCCCGTCTCGAGCGGCTCGTCTCGAGACTAAACTCGCCGGCACAGTATCATCACCACGGAAACTACTGCTCCCCGTCACTCATCACCAGGCCCGCTATCACCGCGCAAGCCGAAACCCGAGGCGGCGCGCAAAGAGAGACCGAGAGACAGACGGACAGACAGAGCCCAGAGAAAGAGAGGGAGAGAGAGACGGATAGACCGAGAGGCTGCCAGGGAACGTGTGGCGGCAGCGGCACGCGCACCACCCGACTGAGCGCATTCCTCCGGCGGGCTTCCCCGCTTCGGGAGAGAGAGAGCTTTCGTCGGCCGCTGTGGCGGCGCGCGGCTGCGCTCTCCGCCCTCGAGCACGTGGACAAGAGCTTGCGAGCGCCCGAGAGAGAGAGAGAGGAATGTCCCGCGGCAAAAGTTAATTAAACGCCGGAGAATTTCGCCAAGCCGTCGCGGTACCGAGTCCGGTTTATATATTCTTCGATGGGACGATATGATATTGCCCTACGCGCGATTCTTTTTGCCCTCCTATCATTGGGTTACTTTAGCGCGAGCCGCGACCTGCGTTTTATTAGCTCGCCTTTTTTACGCGGGTATATAATACGAACTGTCGGATATTGGAGGTTTGGAATGCAATGCCGCGCGGGGCATTGTTGAAATGAAAATTTCATTCGCTTTTATATTTGACTTCGCTTTTATTCTTTGAAGGAAAGTATACAAAAGGTCAGGAGGAGCAGAGCTTGATAGAGCAGTTAATTAAGAGCTAAACCGGAAAAGAGTATCGCAATTGATGGTCGGTAATCAAGAACCTTTTTATTAACCCATTGACTATTGATAAACGGTCCCCCGATCACGAGATTTCGTTATTACCCAGAACCGACGATTTCCGCAAGTTCGCGTGACGATACAATCGACGTTTCATAAGGGTTCTTTGCTTCCCATAAAATTCGTCACTTTTCGCCAGATTAAGTGTTTCGTAAGATATATATATAGCCCTAAGCAGTCAATGACTCAAGCTTTTCTCGGAAATCAAGAGCAAACTGGCAGAGTAAATATTCATTTATTTTCTTTTCGCAGAAAACTTTTAGATGATTACATTTGGATAAATTTCACTGGCAATTAATGAAGCTAATTAATTAGTATTTATACAAGAATGCAGTTTGAATAAAAAAAAATTGCACCAAATGCAAATGGTATAGATTTTTTAAGTAAAAAGAAAAAGCAAAAGATTATCCGGGCGGATCATCAAGTAAAAGCTTTTTCTCCAATTAACTAAAAGCAAAGGCTGCGCGAGTAAATAAACAAAACTATTCTGTACGATATAATAACCGTAAAAAATGCGTCTAAATACACGCACGCATTCGCCGCCAGTCGCTTTCAACCTGAAACAATGAGACGAATTTCTTGAAAAGAAAAAAAAGAGGGGGGGGTGAAAGCGCTCCCTCTGCAAAAGCATCCTTCTGCAGGTACGCACTCGGAGCCCTCAGCAGCAGCAGCAGCAGCAGCAGCAGAACGGCGTGCATCTCAGGCCAGTGAGTTTCTAAGACTCGGCGCATTCAGCGGCTCATTCCGGTAATGCCGAACGCCGAGTGACATTGTACGCCGCGCGAATCCTGCGCAGCCCCCCTCTCTCCACCTCCTCCTCCTCCTCCCTGGCGCCCGCGCCTTTGCAAAATTAACCGTAGGAGTCGATGTACAGGCGCTCGCCTCCGATATATATTCGGCTGCACGCGCGCAGACAGGGCGGCAGGGAGGGAGGGGGAGGTTAACCCTCGGCATTGGTATTCAGCGAGGAAAGCCCTCCTCCGGCGGCTTGATGAGGCTCGGGCTACTTTGTCCGACCCTCCCTGTCGTCGACTCCGCGTCGTCGTCTCTGCAGGAATAATCCCGAGGCCTGCGACGGATATATATCTCTGTATGTCATACGTTGTTGCTCTTATCGAGGCGCAACGGCGAGAAGGGAGAGGGGGGGAGATGAGTCGGGGGAGGAGCTCGGAGGGGACGACGACGTCGCTCTCTGCCCGTCCGGAATTCGATCTTTTCCAGGCCGGGACGACTTTTATTGACGGGGCTAAATCGCGACGCGCCTCTGCTTACGAATTACTCGTGACTTTTCCGGCTCGTTCCGCCGCGTCGTTCGTCGGGGGCGACGTCTCTCTTTGGCAATGATTAGAAAAGGGGCCTCAGGATCGAGGAAACCTCTGCTCCCCGCGAGCTTTAACGATGAGCGACGATGAAATTTTATGGGGGGAGTGTGTGGCTTTGTTTACTGGTTTTCCTGCTTTCTAAAGTGTCGAACTATTTAGTCGGTAATTTATGGTTTTTATTGATTTTCCAAGAATTATTGCAATCTGATTGATAAGAAATACATTTGTGTAAAACATACGCTGTGTAAAATTGTAGATTCCGTAGAAATTGAACCCTCGAACTATTCGAGTTACAATCTGAACCGTACACATAATCTACTTAAACCTCGGTTTATACCTTTCCACTCAGCTGCAATGTTTGTAAAACAGCCTCCCCCCGAAGAAGCGTCCAGCAATTTACATGACAAGCGTCATCATAAAGACTCGATCAACTAAATGACGCGGCCGTCCAAACGGCCCGTTTACTAGGGCATTCGCCGAAAATAATCGTAAAACTAGACGAGTTTATAATCGTACCCCCAATACCCCGATCGACCGTCTCCGGGATAAAAGAAACAGCGACGAGAGTCTCCTCCGCCCAAAGTCTTCCCCGGGCGCTTTAGCATAATAGATAACTCAGCCGGTCGTAAAGCGCGAGAGTAAGCGCGTCCCGCGCCGGAGACACGTGGCGGCGAAATGATCGACGGGTATCGCGCATAAATTACGGCCGAAATCCGAAAGTTTATCTGCATCTGGAGCCGCTCGCGTCCCCGATGAGCCGTTCGCACGCATCCGGTGCCGGCGGATACTGCCCTCCGGCGGCCGCTCGTAAAACCCGGAAGGGGGGGCCAGAGAGGCTCGGACGACGCCGAGGCGCGAACCGCTTGTTTCAGTTTTCCAGATTTTTGCCCGGAAGAGGAGGCAGGGACACCGCTTCGGGGATGCCTTCCGAATAATAAATTCTTTATTGGAGGGGGAGCCTTGCCGATTTGTTGGGCCGATTTTATCGCACGGAGAGTTAAATAGGCTGTTATTAGAGTAGTTTATAGTTTGGAATAGATAAGGTTGTTTATTGCGACGGCGATTATTTTGCTGTTACATAATTTCTGCTGCGTATTTGCTCTCGGAGACTTTTATAATGCAAACGAAAACTAGTTTGAAACTAAATATTAGGCCAATATCTTTAAGCGATATCGATCGTTATACTTTTTTTTTCTTCATTTTACGCGTGAACTAACTGGCAGTTAAACAAACGTAATGCAGCAGTTAATTAGATAGTAATACGTTAGATGCTTTTTTAATTTACATATAGTGGCTGTTACATTTATTTTATGCCTCTTTTACGTAGATAGTGAAACTATTAAGATTTTTGGATACAGTCCCGTTACAGAAGAATGAATAGGTAGAGCAAGTGAGTTAAGAGATATATAAAACGCACATGTTACACAATAAATGGAACTTTGTCACGATTCACCTACGTGAGCTATTTTCTCATCCAGATTTAAGAATTTATTGTGGGGTCTGGATTTTATAAGAATCCATACATTTTATTGCATAACTTATTTATTATGGAAATAAAAATAAATATTTTTTAAAATCCAATGTGTTTCAACTAATACTAATTTAAATAACATATTTTTGATGACAGTATACAATTTAACTGTTTTCTAATCAAGTGGAATATATCGCAATTATTAAAAATTCCTTTGTTACAGACCAATAAAGTTTTGCATTAACAATTCATTTTATTTAAATTCCCAATTTTACGAAAACTAGCAAACGCAACATTTTAAACCCAGACTAGCCGTAAATTCAGGTCATCCTATCAATCTCTCACATATTTAATCAATACTTCCCTCGAAAGTACCCACGATCCCCAAAGAAGCTACACGCGGCGCCATTAACAATCTCCTTTACGACAGCCGCCAGCGCATTTTCATAATCGCGAAAGCACTCGTCGCCAGGCCGTAACCGAAAACGGAGAGCGCCCTTCCAGCCGCGACGACTTAATCCGCGTCGCGAGCAGGTGTCTCCCGCGCGTCCTTTCCCGCTGTCTGCACGTCCCCGCGGCGACGATCGACTGAAAAGAACGCCGTAAAGATACGGTGGCCTCGAGTTTACGCCGCGCCTCTCTCTCTCCATTCACGTGTGTCCTCTGCGACGCGACATCGAACTTTTAAGGTTCCCGATAAAGAAAGGCCCGCGCGTATAAAAAAAAAAGCGCCGGATCGCAAAGCACCGAGAATGCAGAGGAAGGGCCATTGGCTGAGCTTTTGGGCGGACGACGGTTTTATGGGGCGCGTAAACAAAAATGAGCCTGCCGATTGATCGCGTCTGCGGGCTGTTGCATCTTCGTGTTTTAACGGCGGCTCTGCGCCAACTTTTTCGACAGCCTTTGTTTACGTGGACTATTGTAGTTTCCAAGTATTTGTTTTGGGGTAATCTTGTTTGCGCAGTACTGCAGCGAATGCGTCAGTAGAACAACTTTGAATAAGGTTAGAGGCTAAAATAAAGAAAAGACGTATTCAGGTAACTCGAAAGGAAGTTGTACTTTTACGTTAAAGTTTATACTTATTGGATGGATTAAAAAGTAAATTGTAGGTTTTTGTTTTAAAATTGTTTTTGTTTTGCTTTAAAGCACAATAATTATATTTATTGTGCTTTAAAGCAAAATAAATATAATTATATCGCATTTTATTTTAAATAGCTGTTCATCGCTAGAATTATATAATATACATCTAGTACCGAAATAATGCTAAGTAAACGTTATATTAAGCAAGCAGCAGTAACGTCTCTTCCTCCCCGGAGCTATTCAAGCAGCGAGACAAACCGAGTCGAAAATTACCGCTCCGAATACAATTCCGATTCAGCGAGAACCTCCTCCGCTCATAACTCAAAAAGCCTCCTTTTAAAATAAGCCAAAAAACGTCCCCCGCGCCAAGCCCAAAAACCGCTCCCTCCCGAAAAGGGCGTAAAAGCGCCTTCGAGTCTCGCTCCTCGAGCTCGCGCGGCAAGATCCCGCGTAACGATCCATCGCGCGCGAGGGCCCGCACAATGCAAACCCACAGATAGCACTCGGAAGCGTGCAACCGCGAATTCTATTTGCTCGCTCGGCGGAAGACTCTCTCTCCGGCGTGTACACGCGCCGCGCAGCCTCCTTCCCCCCCGACGGAGAGCGATATTCTCTCTTCTCCCGCGGCTCGTTCGTTTCCCGGCTCGGGAGAAAAGGCGCCCGAGTCTCTCCGCCGTGGGCTTCTAATGGAAGCCGATGCCGCCGCAGACGCGAGCGGCCCGGGGGTGCAGGGCGACGAAGACGACACACACTGCGAGCGCGAGGCGCGCGACGACGACTTGTACGCGTATAGTCGCGGGAGGGAAAGTGGCGGCGAGCTTTTCCCCGGCGCTACTCTGCCGCCTGCGCTGCTGAGTATCGCGTTTTTTTTTTTATTCCACGGCTCTGCGGAATATTGCTGTCTCGATTTTTCCTCTTTTTTTTTTTTGTTTTTTGGTCGGTGTGTTCCGCGGTCGGTGCGTAATGGCTTTATCGGGAAATGGATAGGGGATTAGTTATCGATTTAGCTAAAAATCTGATTGGGACGAGGGTTTTTCGAGTTGCGCGGAATTGATGGCGCTCGTGTGCCTGGATTTCGGTTGGGACCTTTATACGCTCGGGAAACGAATTCTGTCATTTGACAATTTTAAATTGAAAACGCGTTTTGCGGCCGGGCGATCGATTAATCTGACTTTTTTTTTCCTGGATAGTTTTCTGAATGTAGAGGAAAGTGATTCCTTAGAAATTGATGAATTCTGTAACGGTTAAAACTTACCGCACGTAAAATTTTTATTACGATAATTCGCAATCTCCATCCAAAAATTTTCAAAACTTACCTGAAACAAAAAATAGAAAAATTCTTTTAAAACTTACACTCGGAAAAGCGTTAAAAATACATTTATTATCGAACAAACAAATATAAAGTAAGAAACAGATAGTGGAGGAGAAGTTTGAAGAAGAGAGTACGAAGTTGCGGTAGGCTATGTAATATCGCATTCTAGACTGGTTTGGTTTTCCCTCCTCCGACGCGATACACGCTTGCAAACTGTTGACTTTATCGCACTTATGCTGAATAGTCGGCATATAATACGTGCTCCACGTCAAAGGAGCGTTCCGCCCAAAGTTAATGCTTCGCTTTTCACTATTCTATAGCCGGAGTATTCCGACTCGGGCATGTTTGTGCATTCAGAACTATGAATCAGTTGAATGCCTCTTTTGAACAAACAGTTATAACCAGCGCGATGATTTTCATTTCATTAAGTGCAACCTGCATAAACATCGACCGGCTCAATTAATTTGCAATGTTAATGTGGCGAAAATCGTGTAAATGGCTATATAAATACTAATCTTGGGGAAATCAATGCATTCGAAAATTCGTAATGGTTCATTTTAAACCATTGTTTACGGATCCGATGTACCTTTTTATATCAATGTACAAAATTGAAATGTTAAGAACGTATTTGAATATAAAATTGATTCGAATGCCAAGTTCATTACGGAGATAGGTGAACTCCGTTATGAAGTTGCTGCGTTTAGGTTAGATAACAAATTTTAGTTTTGTTTTCGTTTTTCTTTTTGGTTTTTATTAGAAAAATTATGGGTTCTTCGAACACGCTTCAAATTACACTTCGATCACGATTAAAATAAAAAGTCATCAAAAAAGAATTGTGTTTGTGTTTCTCCTTTTCTCGCGTGGATTCCTGGTTTTGTCGGGAACAACCATTAATTCTTAATAAATATAAAAACAGATAAAAGTATATTTATTTCGATAAAAGAAGATAATTTCGATGAAAGCAAAACCAATCAATTTTATATCATACAATGAAGGATAGAAATAATTCTTTTCAGTTTATTATCCCAACAGACGTGTATTACACGAATTCAATAAATAAATTTCTCCGCAATCTCATTTAAAAAAAGAAAGTACATTCCTTCGAGTTCACGGGAGCATATCAGTTCCTCTCTTATACTTTTCAGTTCGTTCGTTTTCCATTTGGCCTTTCTCTCTCAGCCGGAGTCCATCGTATTTTCCGTTCCCTTTGGCATTGTCAAGAGGTCGCGATAAAGAAAGGAAAAAAGCTCCGCGGAGAAAAAGGGAAAGAGGGAGGAAAATAAGAATCAGAGAACTGGAAGGAAGGAGGGGGCGGGGGAGAGGGAGGCGCCGACTGGCAAACGGAAAAATACGAGAGACAGTTTGTATTCCAATTGTGCGAGCTTCATATCGATACGTGAACAGCGAGTGTCGAGAGGGAATTTGAATAAAGGAGATTCCTCGCCGCGTCGCGCCGAGAAAATCTAGACTTTCATTCCGGCGCTAAGACTTTCCTCCTCTCTCACGTGCAAAACTGCGCCGTGGAGGCGCATCTTGATCGCCTGGCAAATCCTTCGGGATTCTTCCTAAATGAGAACTCATTTGTCCGGCTGATAAAGGGCCCCTTATTCGATTTGATGTATCAAGATATTCTGCGCCACAGGGTGACGATGTATGCGCCGAGATTGTCGATATATCGCCTTGACAATGGCTACTTTATTTTGATCGGCTTGCGGATTCGTTTTGCAGGAAAAAGCAGAACTAGAAAATTAACCGAAAATCTGAAAATTACGTTAATAAAACTTTTTAGAACAATATTTTGGGTGGTATTGGCCGGTATTGATTTCGAAAAAAATACTCATAGAAAGTCTGTTCACGCTCCGAAAATATAAATACCCCAGATAATCAAGTTTCCGAGTTTTGGCTCGGAGAATTAGTCATGAAATTCGTTAAGCCCCTTAATCCGGAGCTTAAGTTTAACAAAAGTTGCGCTATAAGAAACAGCAAGCCTATCTGCCCTGAAAGTCTAGTCGAACTCGGTCCCATCCCCTGATTGAACCGCCACCGTCGTAAAAGCAGTGCAGGGGGTACGATCAGTAGTAACGACCTGAATGATAAAAGCGACCAAAACTAAATTTAAACTCGTTCATTATTAAATAGTATGAATGTTTTAAACGGCTAGCAATAATAGTTCGCCGGATTAAATAATTATTCGGATCGACTCGTGGCATTTAATCGATACAAATGTTTGATTTTCGGTTGAAAAAAGTTGGAAAAAAGAGTATTTAAAGAACCAAAATATTAAATAAATTGCTAAAAAGGACTGAAATCTCTATAAAAAAATTAACTTTGAACCAAAGTAAAAAGTTAGGTGAGTTTGATGTATTCCATATTACCAATGATGTCAATCATCACGTTGTAAAAATCTAGTTTAAATATATAAATCTTTCAATAACAGCAACTGCAAAATATATCCGAAATATGTTAGTAAATAAATAATCTTACAACGAAATCACAGGTTAAAAAAGTAATGAAATCAAAGTAAAACAGTTAAGTTTTTACTTCATAAATATTTTAATATTTAAAGAACAAATCATTATTTTAAAATAATTTAACATCCTTATCCTTGGTATAAGTAAATTTACTTTAATACCCACGTTTAAATGCAGTCTTACATATAGGACAAGATTTTAAAATAAAGACCACCTGACCGGTCAATAATTAAAAGTACACAAGAATTGAAGAAGAAGCAATCGTAATCTTTTAATCCTCGAAAGGTCGAAAAAAAAAATAAAAGGAAAAATTCCAGGCCAAGAGAAGCAGAAACAGAAGGAGGAATGACTGAGTGAAAAGATGAAACGAAAGAGCAGGGGCAGCAAAAAAAAAAAGAAAAAAATGAGAAAAAACCGGGGGCGAGCCGGGGAAGCGGAATAAAGAAAGCAGCGACCCCCGCCGCAAGCTCTCTCTCTCCGTCGACCGCGCGCTATAACTGTATAGGCCGCAAGAGCCGAGCGTGCGGGACATTACTATTCAAGAATCGTATCCGCTACACGTCACACGGGACGAGAATGCAAACCATTCGATCGAATTTCCTCTTTCCCGACGAAGAGACGCGCGAGGGAGGGGAGGGAGGAAGGGAAGCGCGCGCCGAGTCGAACGGCCGCCGAAATTTACGAGGCACCTCCACCTCCCCCCCCCCCCTGGGCTTATAATCGCGGAAAAGATGGCCCGGACTTTGGGAAACTCGCGCGCTCGGCCGTGTATGCAAATATTTGGAAATTGCATGCCGCGAATTCCCCGGCCGAATTTATGACCTTCTTAGCCGAGAGCCGTTTTGTCTTTCCACTCGCGACTTCGCCGACTTCGGAGGGTGGCTCTTCCTTTTTTTCTTTTCGGAAGGAGCGCTTTGAATTATGCGAGCGAGCGGGTCTGCGGAACGTGACGAGCTGGATGGAGTGCGGTTAGTGCATTCCGCCCGGCTCATATTGTCGTTATTATCCGCGGCTCGCGTCACCGCTACTGTCCTTTGTCGGAGGGGTTGCTCTGTGTGAAGTTCTCGAGTTCGTTTTAGCCTGTATTTATATCGCACGATGTAATGTAAGAGGTTCGTCGAGTGCAGCTGCCGAACGGGGTGGATGAATGTGATGGAAGGAAAGAGAAAAATTGAGAAAAAGGCCGGCTCTTATATACCTATTGCCTATCGTGTAAATGCAAAAGGATCTCAGAGAAATGAGAGTGAAAATCTGATATAAATTTAATTAAAATTTTTATCAAACATTTCTTCCAGGCAAGGACACCGTATTTTAAACTTAATTTCCCGTGCCACTCCGCCGACTCTCCCTTTTAAAAATCCGTTATAAAATTGCAAAGAATTCGAGCATAAAGCTAGATATTAAAAAAAAAGAAAAACTTTCGCATGAACTTGAAAGAAAAAAGAAAAAAGTAATAATCAAGAAAATCATCCGGAAAATAAAAGCACGCGCGTATAAAAGCGGCGCGCGGCGTTAAAAACCAGGCGAACTTCAAAGAGAGAAGGTATAACGTTTCGTCGGTAATAGACGCATTTGCCTGATGAAAAGAAGAAATAATCGGGCGCTTCATTATGGCGGCGACGGCGGCGACGGCGGCCGACTGGCGGTGTAACAGTCGTCCTCTCCCGCGCCGCTCGTCGGCCGAGCCTTCGGTATTACTTTTAATTGAATTCCCCCGATGAAATTTCATCTTGCCCTCTCCCCCGAGCTGCATTAAGTCGCCCAAGACGCCGTTTCGCGCCCAGTCATTCTCCTTGCTTCTTTCTTTCTTTCTCCCTCTCTCGCGTGCATCATTCTCCCTCGCGTCGGGCCTACGCGCCACCTCTATATATCTATAATGTGCGTATCTTTTTTATTTACTCTTTGGTTCTCGTTTGCTTTTCGAGCCTCGCCGCGGAGCTATAGCTTACTTCGGTAAGTGTTTTAAATGCTCCTCTGTTTGCTTTCATTGTTTGTGATTGTTGCTCGGCTTTTTTTTTGCTTACTTTGCCGATTTATCTCGCTCGTTCTTTATTCGGGCTATTGTGACTGTTTATTACTCTGTTCTCGGGAAACTTTCGGTGCGCGTTAAAGCTAATTAAGTAATATATCTATCGGGGCAATTAAATCAATTAGATGAATAATTGATGCGTATTCAATTTAAGCCATCAAAAAATTAATCCAGTTAATTAGGACTGATTCTTCAATTATTAGATAATTTTATTATTAATTTATAAAAGTTAAATAGATATTAATTATTATAAGATAAATTTAAATCCTCGCCAATTTTCGATCCCAATGTAAAATAGCTCCCAATCCCAAGCTTTACCAATGTAAATCTTTGTAAAACAATCTCGAGCCCGCGTATTCTTATCAGCAAAAGCTCCCCCACCGCCTTCATAATCTGTTTATTATTTAAATCATTTATTTACCGCCGCCATCAATAAACCCGGCCCCAATTCCTCGACGCACTCAAAAAAAGGCACCCGAGCGCGCGCATTTCGGGCGTAATCTATTATTTTTCTCCCGGGGCGCGAATATCCCCGCAAGCACGCGCGCGCGCGGGAACCTGCGCGTATATATATACAAGCTTTCGCACCTACGGTTATTTCCTCGGTTTCCCCGGCTGCTCTCTCCCTTTTCTCTTCTCCTTTTTTCATAAAGGCTCCTCTATCTCTTTTCGGCATTTGTCTCGCGCTCATCTCTCCCGGTTATTCCGAGGCCGCGCGACGGTATAGTCTTCATTCGAGCGAGGCGAAGACGAGGAGAAAGACGGAGAGCGAGGACGCGCTTGTCGTGAATTCGAGAGACATCTCTCGCCGGAGAGAGAATATTTTATGTGAAAAGAGGGACGAGAGAGAGTCGCCCCCCCGTCCGTCCTCCGCCGTGAACCGCACATGCTACCCCCTCGATTTCTCGAGAGCGAAATGGGAAAAAGGAGAGGGAGAGGCCGCGCCGAGCGAAAAAGATGAGGATGCATATACGGGGAGAGAGAGAGAGAGATTGGCAAAAACACACCGCGGCGGGCTATCGATTAGACGGGACAAAACGAAATGCAGAGGCGAAAAAAACTAGGCGCTCATTATGCTAATGCCGCGGGGAGCGAGAGAGAGCCGCGGAAAGAGCCGCGATTCTTATGAATAATGGAGAGTAATAGCTAATCTGCAATGCAATGGGTCCGCGCGCGAGGCTGAGATTTTTGCCGGGATCTTTGCCACCTTAAAAAGCCATGAAATTTTCCGCGGCCGCTCGCTTAAGCTGCGGCGGGTATATATTATATGATGTACTGAGGTACTGCAGGATGTGTTTGAAAAACGTCTGCACTGAATTATAACACCTGACAACGGAGTATTTTAACCCGCCGGCTGTATGGTGCGTCTGGAGTTTTAAATAAAAGTATGGATAAATAATTTATGTATATTACATTCAAGACAGAAAGGAATTTTAATTTTGCATATGACAGCTAAGGCAAAATTAGAAACTTGGAATATCGCCCTGTTTCATTCTAATGTAAAGATTCGTACAATGCGGAGCAAAGCTCGCGGTAAACAAGAAAATCCATCCGCAATAACTAAGTTTGTTCATCCCCATTGAATCGGAATAAACGTACCCGGCGCCGCTTCACCGGCCGAGGGACTCTGCTAATTAGCCCCGATTAAACTTAAAAATCACGCGATGCGTTATTTACGCAGAGCGGGCCTCGCGCGCAAACACGGAAAGTACATTAACGCCGCCTGAATAATAAGCGGTGGCAATCGTCGTCAATCGAGCGTTAAATCCCCCGCAATAACAGTCGGCCCCCCCCCCACCCCCTGCCGCGCCACCCGTTGATTGGCAGGAAAATCCTAGGTGCATCAGGCGGGACGCGGCGATATTATAATCCGAGCGGCGGCGGAAATCAAATCAGGCCCGATATATTCCCCGGCAGCGGCTCGACGACAGCTGTTATGAACGAGAATTTAAGCGGAATTTCGGGCCGACCGACCGCTAATTAAATTAATTCCGCGCCGCTCGGAGGCTTTCGCCCGTAATGAAGCTTTTCGGCTTGGCGTTTTGACGCCTTCCTTCGGCGGATGCCCGGAAATCCGGAGTTGTAAGGCCGTTAATGCCGGGCGAGCTTCGAGGGCATTATCATACTGTGCGGGATAAGCGTTACACGTTTCGTAATTGTTACGGTGCATGTTGCGAGAGAGAAAGGAGCGTAAATTTGTAAGTGCGGAGGCTCGGATCCCTTGCGGTTGAAAAGTTTACCATTTGGATTTCATATTTGAGGCCGGGGTGCAAAAGTCGTCGGAGAAGGTTTTGTGAGAAATTCATGTGGTCACTTCGATTTTTTGCTGTGTAAGACTGTGAAAGACTAATTTTTGTTAAATAAATTACGGAATCTTTGTTTAACGGAGATAGAATCAAAGTACTATTACCCTTTGTATTATGGAACAGGCATTTTGTAATAATTTCTGAATACGTACACCTCGTAAATTCGATTACTTTAAAACTCAATTTTTTCGAGAATCCCTTCTTTCCCCTCTTTTTTCAATCTAAGTATTCCATTGGCTCAGTAAAATATGTAATGTTAAGTTCCTGCTCATACATATTTAAATTGGAAATTTTTATCAAAGTTCCCTTTTCGTCTTTTGGCACAGAAAACACTCTGGTCGCATTGTTACCTTTAACTTCGAAACATCTTAAACGGCAGAGACAACAGTAGTATAGAAACACTGTTCAAAAAGCTATTGGTATTACATGACATTACAATGGCAATGCTGATATGACACAACAATGGAATTCACGTTGCACAGCGGCTGCATCTCTTAATTCTGATTTCAATAAGCAAAGTCAATCGGTTGGCAGAAGAAATCGCAAAACTTAAAAAAAAAACAAAAATTTATTATATACAAAACATGCCTATTATTTAAAAATATAATCAGTTTAGAAAATGTCCTGCCCCTTTTCTTCAAGCGCCAATAAGAAAAACAAAGAAACTAATATATTCCAACAAGAGTAATCCGAAATTCTAGACCATTTAAATGTATACAGTCACCGTGAGGAAAAGTAATGGAAAGGCGCTTATTTAGAAGTAAAAAGGGTTTAAGTGGATTTCGGGGCTCATTTGGAAAATGAGAATCGCGGAAAAGTCTCGAGTGGCTTCTATCTCTCTCTCTCTCCGACGTCGTTCCGTCCCGCGCATTCCGCCGGCTGCCGCTGCCCCAAAACTGCCTCGAGTTCTTCTCCTCCGCTTCGACTGATCCCGGGCGCTTCTTGTTTTAATTAACGCTTTCGGAAAGCAGCAGCGGCAGCGGTGCGCGCCCGAGAGAAGGCGAGGAAAGGGGTGAAGCGCGCCACCGCCGGTCGAGGGAATCCCCTTTGTTCAACTTTTCAAGTAAACAAGCAGACAGGAGCAGAAACGTGAAATTCCCTTTAAAAATAACGCCCGGTCCTTCGCGTCATTTTCTACGAGCTGGCAAGTGGATTTTTTAATCGGGAATAACAATGGATTTATTTCGTTTGAAAAAGCAGTTCGTTTAAAGCGCATCTGGAAGATCGTTGCGTTTAATTTGCGAAACGGCTGTAATAAAGGATGGAAATGAATTTTCGTTTGAAATAAGATTAATGTTTTTGCTAAAAAGGAATTTCAATCCTTTTTGAAATATTAAATCACTATTTGAATGACTGTTTTACAAATTAATATCATTATATGTCGCAGCTCCCGACTCTTTGGTTATACAAAGTAACGAAATTACCGTTCGTGCGTAAAATACCCCTCATTAAATTAAATAATCAATGCTGCACTCTGAATCTTTCATTTCTTATTACAGAAACAGTCTACTTCTTTGATGTTCAAACAGCCTAATTAAGAAAAGTCGTTAAGATTAAAAAAAAAAAAAAAAAGTCCGCGTGCAAAACACAAACGACCAGACGTAAAAAGAAAAATAGCATCGCTTAAACGAAATTTCCCGTCCTATTTAACACTGAATAATTCAAGCCGAGGCTCATAAAGTTGCCGGTACCCGTTAGTCACAGCGTCGACGCACTCCGCCAGTCGAGCCGCGCGCACACACATAACGAGCGCAGCAGCAGCAGAGAGCCTGCGAGCAGCGGCTCGATTGATTCCTCCATCACGTCAAGCCTCGGCACAGGTGCAAGTCAGCCCAGTCAACAAAGGATCCGCGGCGCGGAGAGTTAACGCGGCCGCGAGAGAGAGAGAGGGATCGAGGGTGTTCCTTCCAGCCTCCTCCGGGGAGAGAGAGCAGACGCGAAACGGGTGCGGCTCGGGAGAGAATTTGCATACAGAGCATCTGTCACCAGCCCCTTAGAGCCTCGGCCATTTTCGACTGCCTCCCTCGCCGGCGATATCTCTCGAGTCGGATCTACCCGGATAATGGCACGGCGCCGCTCCCATTCTTATGTTAAAGCGCCCGAGTATATAACGCTCGCGCCGCAGAGAGGAGCGCAGGATTTTCGCGCGAGAGAGGCGCGCACACCGTTCGATTTTACGCGCGGTGATTTTCGCGAGAGCGAGAAACCAGACGGCTTTTTGGGGCCCCGCCGCCGCCGCCGGCTGAACCTGCGGCTTTCTCTCGAAGGAGGCGCCCGAGGGGAAGAGAGAGAGAGAGAGAGAGATCCGCTTTTATAGACACGCGCGATGAATTCATTATTGCCTTTGAGGAGGAAAAGGTGCCTCGAGCGGAGGAACTTTTTTCGGGAGGGAAAGAGAGAGGCTTTTTGGGCTTTTCCGACGAGTGCAGAGTGTAACGACAACTCAATTACCGAATGCCTGTTTCGCGCGCGAGGTGAGAACAAGTTTGGCGAAACTAATATAAAGTTTGATACATCCCATTTGATACCGTACCCGCGCACATTTGCATACTGTTCCGTATTTGGTTAATTTATGCAGGCTGTTTAATTAGCTTGTATTATACTGATAATATGCTTTCATGCGCGCGCGATACTATAAACATAATAAATAATTATTGTTGCAGTGTTACTGTAAATTATTGCTTTCCAACATTAATTGAAACCGTTTCATTTATCAATAGTTTAAATATCGTTTGAGCATTTATTTTGTTTTAAATTTCATAATTAAATTTTCATAATTAAATAATAAACGATTCTTAGCAAGTGAGAGCTAGATAAGCTAACGGAAGTTTGCATGCAATAGTGGTTTAAGGACTGTCTTAACCCATATTTATTACTTTAATTAAGTGCGTGTATCAAAGTTAAGAAGTAAAAGTTGTATCATTACGCAAAGTACAACCGTGAAGATCATAAATATGCCCAAGGAGAGTAGTGTTAAGTTTTACAGTGAAGTACGCGAATGCAAAATTATTAACCACATCTCCTTAATTTTATCAAACAATTGTTTCTTAATAAACAGAAAATGCTTAACGGTCAATTTAAACGGTTACCGAAGAGAGTTTTTTCGAAAGTGGCACGCAGCTTACTAACGTCCAGCAGAACAATAAAAACAAATAATCTAGACAGTCGTTCAGCGAGGTCCAACGTTACGCCCGATGTAGAACAAGGCAAAATACGCCGAAAAGAAAGGAAAAGACGGTGCGTGTACATTAATTTGCAAGATAATCAGGAGGAGATACGGATCTTCGCGCTATGCAAATCCCGCGAAAAACGGCGGCCCGCCGCGCGCAGATTCATTTCCGCGGGGCGTAAAGCTGACGGCTCGAGGTCGCTGTCGCCGCGGCTCCGGCAATGAAACTCGCGCGCGTTAATAAATATTCAAAGGGAAGAGAGAAGAAAAGAAAAGAAGGTGCGTGCGTCTGGAGTATACGCGGCAGCCGGTAGTAGTAGCGCCAGATGAAAAACCCGAGGAGGAGAGCACAGCGGAGGGGCCAAAGTAAAAGCCGTAAACTCACGGAAAGCAGACGAAAATCGGCGGGAGTCCCATTAATTTCACGGAGAGCCTCCCCCGTACAAGACTCGCGAGACTAAAGTCTTAATCCCCGGCTGAGAAACGGCCGCCGGGGACGTTTCCTCCCTTTGACTCACGCGCGCAGAGAGACAGAGAGCCGAAAAATACCTGGGCGATTTTTGCCCGACCGAGACACACCGGATGCCCGGGGAAGGAAGGAAAAAAAAAGAGCTCGGCGACCGATAATGACGAGGCGACGTCGTCGCCGACGGTGGCCCGGAAATAAGCGTTTTCGCACGAGCCGCCGACGCGCGGCCCCTTTTTCGCAGGCTCATCCACGCTCTTTTTCTGACGCGAGAGAGAACCGAGAGGAGCCAGCCGAGTTTTTTTTTATACGCCGAGATTATGGGCCCCAGGAAATGAGAGTGATGGGGCGTAGCGAGTTTAGCTGGATTTGCGCTCGAGTGGAGTGCTTTGAGGGAGTTTTTTTTTCTCTCTTTCTGAAATATTTGATTCGTTAGAGCGGACTTGCTTTTGGTTTGAAGAGAAAATCTACTTTTTTTTTCTTTTTGAGGGGAAATCGATTGGGTTTCTGAAAAGTCAGATTAAATATTTGAGTGATTTTTTTTACAAACACTGGCAACAGTATTACTTTGGCGTTTTTTTCAGAATTTCTTTTATCTCGTTTTCGTGGATATAAAACTTTAATGCATTTAAAAGCTTCGACTGACTGATTCTAATCATTTAAGCACGTCTCTTTCAATTACAACTGTCCCTTATTCCAACAAAAATTAAGCTGCACATCGGCGTCTCCGACAAAAAAAGCAATACTTAGTTAACCCGGCATCCAACCACCGAGCAGCAAAACTTGCCGAAACGTTCCCCAGAACAGCCAAGGAAAAAAAGCACGCGCCTCATCCCTCTTGCTCGAACATGAAAAACCGGCTGCCTTTCCAGGCACGAACCGCCGAGGCGCATTGAAATTCAGGCCGGGTCTCGCTTTCCATTTCTATCCACCCCCGTTCGCCTAGTCTTCGATCCGTTCCGCGAACGCGCGCCGCTGCAATTTGGCCTTTCCCTTTCCGCGGAGGCCGCTTGATTTCCGTGGCGACCTTCTTTGTTTTCTTTTGCCGTGAGCGCTGCCGCGCGAGCGACTCACTCTCTCTCTCTCTCTCTTTCTCTCCTTCCCGCCCGGTGAAAAATCACTGAATTTCGCCGGGAATGAAAAATGAGAGGAGTCCGTATTAAAGAGTCTCTTGACGTAGGCGGCTGACGGAGTTTAAAGCAAACTGTCGGAGCGTTATTGTGCGCGGATAATGTAGACGTGGAAGAGACAGACGGAGATCGAAAAAGGTTATTTATTGCAAGCTCCAGACGAGGTTCGCTACTCTCTGGCTGTGCCGAATATTTTATGATGTTGTCAATTTAATTCATGATTCAGATACATTTTTTGTTCCGTCATTTTTTAACCGCGTATAGCTGAGAAAATTTTGCATAAAAATTTTTGTATTTTGAATTTAATCTATAGAATAATTGCAAATAAGAACATAGATCTAAGACTAAATTTATGATAAGATTTTATCTACGATAAGTTATTAAAAGAAAATTAAGAAAAAGTCATAATATTTTATTGAAGCATTATTGAATGTATAATTGAACATGAACTCATACTTGCCTTGATTTAGGCAACAGACAAAAAATAAAACGCTTCAATTTAATGCAAGCTAAATAATCAATAATATTTAAATATCACGATTCTAGCTATCAAGCAGTCAAAGAGTGTCTGGTGATTTAATCGCAAATGTGCACGAGTTCAACGCTCAGTTCAATCTAAAAGCGTATCTTTTTTTAATGACTTGTGTAATAATTTGTTGGGTATATTGAAATAAAATTCAACTAAATTTCGGTTTAAAAGTGGCATTTAAATGACGTTTGTGATTTGGTTTTGAACTTAGCTGTCGCTTGGAGTGTAGCAAGCAAAATCAATTAATTTTGTACCAAGTGCCATATTTCGATATAAATATCATTGTAGATGCTCATGATAAAGTAAAGTAGTGCAGAGAGAATAAAAAAGAAGCAACCACTACTATAATAGATAAAACCATACAAAATAGTTCAATAGGTATTTTGCAATGATATGATAAGATATTAAAATCACTTATCAATTGGAAGATAACGTATTCTTATAAAAACAATCGTGTTTAGACAGAAGTGGCTTCGAAGCAAGTTCATTAATAAAAAAATTCATCGCACACCGCACGTTCAAGAAATTTGAGAAAAATGAAGTTGCTTCTACAGTTTAATTTAATCTTTCTATTTTGCATTGCAATAAATGCAATAACTATTAAGACACCTTTAGGACGAATAATAGGGTATAACAAAAAATCTGCAGAGGGCAGACGATTCGGTGCGTTTGAAAGTATTCCATATGCACTTCCGCCAGTTGGAAAGCTTCGCTTTCAGGTAAAGATTTTTAAATACCATTCTTAACCTTTTTACGGCCGGAATTGTATCTACCACGTATTCTTCTATTACTTTAGCCTCCAGTTCCTGTGCCTCCTTGGACGGAAGACCTTAATGCGCGAGGCCTACCAGAAGCTTGTGCACAATACGATTACCTGACGCGAGAAGTGAAGGGCCAAGAAGACTGTTTATACCTGAACATTTATACCCCAGCAATCAATAAACAAGTCGGAATGCCAGTCATATTTTGGATCAACGGAGGCGGTTTTCAGTACGGAACGTGCAAGGAATACGGACCAAAATACCTCATGGATAAGAATTTGATCCTAGTCACCTTCAATTACCGAGTCGGACCATTTGGATTTTTGAGCACGGGCGACCAAGTCGTGCCTGGAAATATGGGCCTCAAGGATCAGTCCTTAGCGCTGCAGTGGGTCTCGAAAAATATTCAGTACTTCGGCGGAGACCCAACGAAAATAACTTTGGGCGGCGTTAGCGCCGGGGGCGCCAGCGTTCATTACCATTACTTGTCGCCCCTGAGCGCCGGCCTTTTCCAAAACGGAATATCTTTCAGCGGCACTGCTTTGGATCGCTGGGCTTTCTTGCCTAACAGTGTGGATACTACCAAAATGTTTGCAAAGGCTTCGGGCTGCCCTACGCAAGACTCCACGGAAATGGTTAATTGTCTGAGAGAGGTTCCTGCTAGTAAGATAACCGCAAAGATCAAAGAATTAAGTGTACGTGAAAAGAAAAACAGTCATTTCAAAATATACATATTTTCAAATGTCTCATTTTAAGGTTCAGAATGAAATTAGACTTCTTTGAGTCATAACAGTATTTTTAATGTTTAATAAAAATAGTATATATTGTTCGAACCCCATACATTATCCTATCTAATTGATCTTTATTTTTTGTTTAGGCAGACATATATTTCTCTTATGTGTTGTTCCCACCTGTTGCTGAGAAAAAGAATAAACATTATTTCATTAACGATTCGCCAAAAAATCTTTTGAAATACGGCCTGACAAACGACGTTCCATGGATTACAGGAGTCGTGAGCGAAGAAGGGCTTTACATAACCGCAGGTTCTTAGCCTATCTCAAACTTTTCTTTACCTTTACATTTAAATCATAAATTGACATCATAATGTTCTTTTGAAAAGGTTTTGCTTTAAATAAAACAATGGAAGAGTACACGGAGAAACACTGGGAGACTGTGGCTCCCTACATGCTTCACTTGCAAAGAACGATTCCTGAATCGGAACACGCTAAAATTGTAAATTCAGCCAAAAAGCACTATTTGGGAGATAAACCTTTCAGCACCGATAGAGCGACCGTAAAGCAATTGACGCACTTGGCAGGAGATAGTCAAATCGCGATTGACGCAATAAGGGCAGCTAAATTACAGGCCCAAGTGCATAAGAGCCCCGTTTGGTTTTACTATTATAGTTACAGAGCTGCTCAAAGTGCTAGTGATGATTTGTCGAACACAACTGAAGACTT
This sequence comes from Ormyrus rosae, assembly GCA_035047165.1. Lineage (NCBI taxonomy): Eukaryota > Metazoa > Arthropoda > Insecta > Hymenoptera > Ormyridae > Ormyrus > Ormyrus rosae. Next base: position 45,746 of record JAWWML010002704.1, read on the forward strand.
GGGTGAATTGAAGCTTGGTTTTAATATATTTTTATAATGTAACGGTTTTTTATATATATTATTTTCTTGTAGGTGTGTCTCACGACGATGATATTTTTATGGTTCTGGAAAATTCATTCATTGATCCTACGAAAAGAGAAAGCGACAAAGCCATGCAACAGGACTTGCTGCGTTTTTGGTATTCCTTTGCTAGCATTAGGTAAATTACTTTTTGTAATATTAGTACTTTTCCACTTAAAATTTAAGGGTACTAATCCATTATTTAAACTAATTTCAGAATGCCAGTTGTAGGTGTGAACTGGCCAAGACTGAATGATACTGCTAAAAAGTTTCAATACATGCATATGGCTGGTCCTGGTAACTTTTCTATGAAAAGTAACAACAATTTAGCAGAAATATCATTTTGGAAAACAATTGGACTTTAGGATCTAAATAAATAACAAAAATTCAAATATTTAATTTAACTGCAGATTTTTTAACCTCATATTTGTAAGCTTCATAAATACTTTGTTTTCGAAGGAAATTGAAAGCTGTGCAAAAAATGTTGTAAATCACATAAAAAAGTTGGTTCGAGCATACAAGTAATGTGTAATCTCAAAAAAGTTGGTTTCACTGGAAATCTGACTAAGGCATTTTTACTAATTTTTACTAATAATTGGACACGTAATCGTAAACAATAATGCTTAATATTGTCCCTTCTTCCTCTTATAATAAAATATATTCACATAAAAATATAATAAAATATACTAAAAATACATTAACAACGTTTTGTCAATTGACGTAAAAAATTACAGTCCTCGCCAGAGAGTAATTATTAATCTTCTTAACATTTGTTGAAAAACATTGTTAAATAGACTTAAAAGCCGTCAAAAAATTAAATAATCTTATCAATGAAGAGGGAGATAACATGATGATAAAAAGAGATTTTACAATCAGTTGCTTTTTGGCATTTCACTGTTAATCAGAATATAATTATTCACTTTTCTCCATTATTTTCTTGTGTCTCTCTATTATAGTAAATTTTTTTTCGAATAAGACAAAGCAGATACGGCCGCTAAAGAGCAAGTGTATTATATGGTTTTAAAATAATCTTTAAGGTCAGTAACAAAATTCTGTTAAACAAATTGAAAGCAACAAAATTATGTAATAACAATATTCTAACTAATGGTTGAAATTAATTGTTCTGTTCTTTGTAATTTTAACCTTGATACAGATGATAAGATAAACGTCGAAACGTCTGCACTAAATAAAGAATTTTAAACAAATACTTTGTTCGGCGTGACCACTCGATGCACTTTTAAACAAAATGAAATTAATTTTACATTTTATTTTAATCTACTTGTGTTGGGTATCGATTGATGCCAAATTTCTGAAAAATGATCTGCCAAGCGTAATAACACCGTTAGGACGAGTAAATGGTTACTACAAAAGATCTGAAGGAGGCCGGCAGTACGCAACATTTGAAAGTATTCCATATGCACTGCCACCAGTTGGAAGACTTCGTTTTGAAGTACAGTAAAAAGTTATTATTACATGATAGTAAATCACAGTTAAGGACGTTGCCCTGTTTAAATAAATAATAACAGAACTTGTTGAAACTTGGAAGTATGGTAGATTTAGACTATTCTGAACTCACACGCGTTTTTTGAGCATACCTTATAATACTAAAACAAGAGAAATATGAGAAAAATGATAAGCAGTTTAACACGTAGTTATATGGGAAGTGATTAAAATAAGCTAATAAAACCTGTTAGAAATAACACACATGGATAATTTTTTAATGATAAACAAAAAAAAATATTTGATAATTCAACCCTCAAAGTTTTAACCCGTGTTATAATACTTTTTATTAAGATATTAAGGAAAACAATAACAAAATATACGTTATGTTGGAACTTTGTATGGTAGAAATAATTATTTATTGACGAAAAATAAAAATCTTCAAATCATTCGGGTATAATGTAATGAAAATGAAGGTAAACATTAATCTTTAATGTTTACCTTCCACGGGCGGCGACGTTAAAAATTTCGACTGAACGTCGATAATCAAGGTAACTGCTCAAAACGAAAGGATCCAGGGCAACGTCCTTAATATCCAGTACACAAATACATTGATTAATCTACTGTTGGGTAACAACAATTGTTGTATTTGTCTTTAGCCTCCAGTTCCTGTGCGGTCTTGGAAGAAGGACATTAACGCGTCACGCCTACCAGAAGCTTGTGCTCAATACAATTCGCTTATTCAGACAGGTGCAGGCCAAGAAGATTGCTTGTACCTAAACGTTTACACCCCAGCAAAAAATTCATCAGCCTCATTACCGGTCGTATTCTGGATCAACGGCGGCGGTTTCCAGGGTGGAAAGTGCGCGGATTATCGCGCCAAATATCTCATGGATAAGGATTTGATCTTAGTAACCTTTAATTACCGAGTCGGGCCATTTGGATTTTTAAGCACAGGCGACCACGTCGTACCTGGAAACATGGGATTAAAGGATCAGTCCACGGCTCTTCGGTGGGTCTCGCAAAATATTCAATACTTCGGCGGAGACCCAAAGAGAATAACTTTAGGCGGAGTTAGCGCTGGGGGCGCCAGCGTTCATTACCATTACTTGTCGCCCATGAGCGCCGGCCTTTTCCAAAACGGAATATCTTTCAGCGGTTCTGCTTTGAGCAGGTGGGCGTTTCTGCAGGATAATTCGAATACCACTGAAATGTTGGCAAAGGCTTTGCGTTGCCCCGCGCATGATACCTTGAAAATGGTTAATTGCCTGAAAGAGGCTTCTGTTAACAATATAATTAGAGCAATGAAAGAATTGATGGTATGTATTGAGACTAGCGTAGACTTGTTATCTTGAAGAACATTAATATCTTATAATAATAGATTTTAATTGATTTTTGTATTTTGCTCAGCCCTTTTTGTATTTCGTCTACTTTTTGTTTCCGCCCACTGTTGAAAGAACGAATGAAAATTATTTTATCAATGATTCGCCAACAAAAATTCTCGAAAAAGGCCTGTCACACGACGTTCCATGGATTACAGGAGTCGTGAGCGAAGAAGGGCTTTACATAACAGCAGGTTCTTATCTTATCTCAAACTCTTTTTTACCTTTAACTTCAATCATGAATTGAAATAATAATTTTGTTTTAAACAGTCTTTGCTTTAAACCGAACACTGGAAGAGTACACGGAGAAACACTGGGAAACTGTAGCTCCCTACATGCTTCACTTGCAACGAACGACTCCTGAATCGGAACATGCTAGAATTGCAAATTTAGCGAAAAAGCACTATTTGGGCGATAAACCTTTCAGCACCGACAGAACCACCGTAAGGCAATTGACGCACTTAGCCGGAGATAATCAAATCACGATTAGCTCAATAACGGCAGCTAAATTGCAGGCCAGAGTGCATAAAAGTCCTGTTTGGTTTTACTATTATACTTACAGAGCTGCTCAAAGTGCGAGTGATCATCGAGCAAACACAACAGAAGACTTAGGTAAATTAATGCCTCGTTTTAGTATTTTTGTAATGTAACGGTTTTTTATATAGAATATTTTGTTATAGGTGTATCTCACGACGACGACATTTTTATGGTGCTGGAAAATCCATACATTGATCCTACTATAAGGGAGAGCGACAAAGCGATGCAGAGGGACTTGCTTCATTTTTGGGATTCCTTTGCTAGCAATGGGTAAATTACTTTTTCTTGAAATTTCATTACGTTGTCACTTAAAATTTAAGGAGGGTCTTGCACGAAATATAGACTGTATTTGCTAATTTTATATTTCAACTATTTAAGGTTTAATAATCTGACTGGTAATATATGTTAAAGAGGTGTTCCCTA
>JAWWML010002735.1:0-49569 GCA_035047165.1 Ormyrus rosae
TTCCCTACAAAATCGCCACGTCCCACGATTGTAGCGAATTTTACGGTAATTTATATCGAAAAATTCTCTCAGTGTACATTGAAAGAGTTTTAGCTACTGTAAAGTTGTTTTACACATCTTAAAAGAAACTACATCACTAAATATTATATTCTTTTACAGGTTGTAATAAAACTAGTTATTATATAAATAAGGAACAAAATTTTGTTATTTTCTGCACTCAAGAGGATGGCTCGGGAAAACGTTAAATAAGGTAATAGCTCAGCAATGAAAATCCACCATAAAAGCGTTAAATGACTTGCGCGCCTTTGGTGATCAATACTTCAAGCCGAGGTAAAAGTTACCGCGGAGCGATAACTTCACTGCAACTTACATGCGAATAGTTTGGACACACTGTTACCTCGTCGCATACAACTTTGCGGCTAACTTTCCTCTCGCAGAACATAGTGAGCCTCGGTAACATACCGAGCGTAACTTTGATATCTATGTTTCATCAGAACTCGGCCCTTGAGAAAAAGGCCGAGAACCCGCATGCTTATTGAAAGCCGCGAAAGTTGCAAAAAAAGGGGGCCGAGAGGCTCATCCTTTTCAGGAGCCCGTAAAATCTTAGATCATCTAAGCTACTCTCGGAAGGGAAGTGATATACGATATCCTGCAAAGGCTATATTCTCTCCATGTTCGTCATTCCTTTCGTCGACTCCCAATTAAAGCCTTTTCATCTGCCGAACGGAAGATGCAAAGTACCCAAAATTCCTAACTTCCACTCTTCCTCTCTTTTCGTCCTTCCCAAATTTCGTTCACTCTCTCTTTCTTCGGGCTCTTAGAGGTAAGAAAATACACGGCCGATGGCATAGTTAAGCAGATGAGATAGCGGATATCCAGGCGGAATCCCAAATTAGATCGCCAAGCGCCTCTACGGTGCCTCTCGAGCGCTGGTTCTCATACGTGCCAGAATATATACGCAGGCAGGGTAGGTCCAGAGGATCGGCGAAACAGACGAATGGGCTTTGGTCAAGGAAAAAAGATAAAGAAGGTAGGATCGCTCGTGCTGGACGACTCTACTGTGGGCTCCTTGAAATCTCGGACACACGAGCTTTCCTTGGCAAGCTTACAGAAGCATTGGGGGGAAGGGGGGGGGGGGAAGGAGGAGGAGAGAAACAGAATGATGCCCTAACACTTGCTGTGGAATGGCCGCACTGGTGACGGTCAATGTAACTGCCCGGTGAGCAAATCGAGGCCATTTAAACGCTGGAGATCATCGAGTTGAAAACGCTTATTATTTTTTCATCGGTATTATGAAATAAAAGTCTATTTTATAATGCCCACAGTATTTCCTATGAAAAATTTTATTTTCTGTAATGAAGAATAAAATTTTTTTATAGGATACGTTTGACGCATTATCAAGCACCTGTTAATTGGATAATTACTAGCTTGACTCGCGCTAAATTTTATTCCGTTCTTAAATATATTTTTAATGAATAAAAAGATTTCAAGCATTGTACATTTTTTATATTTCAAATTTTCCTATTATAAACTATTACAACTTCGTTTGGTAAAATGGTAAGAAGTCTAAGCTTCTGTCAAGAGTTATCTTAAAGTTAGTATTGATTTATAAAATAATTAAAAGTTTAAAATAATTAAAAATTAACTTACCTATACAACAAGTTATAAAGAAGAAACAACTTTCTAACTGAATAATACCTTACTTTGAACATGAATATTTGAACAAAAGAAAATGCTGATTATTCTTTAAGAGGTTAATTCATACCTTTTTACATCGCGAAAATTAGTAAAATATTATTCACTATAATTCCAGAGACGGTTGCTACCATTTTCAGTATTAAAGTAAAAAAGAAAGATAACCCGGTTGATTAAAGTTGGTAGAATTTAATCACCTTTGCCCGTAATTCTCTATTAACCAAAATTTAGTCAGCTTCGCCGGCAGAGTAACGGCTGTAAATTAATTTCCAGGCCCCAGCAGGCAACATTTTTCACCCACAATCCACTTTCACGCTCAAAGACTCGGCTTAGATCTCAATGAAAGAGGGATGCGCCGGAAGGCAGGTGAAAAATATCGCGAGAGTTCGAAGCCTTCTGAAAATAAGTCACGCGCTTGTTTACCGTTCTATCATCCAACCGCAGCTTCGCGAATGTAAAAAACCGAAAGAAGACGACGGGAGAGAAATGACAAAACTTTGTAGGGCCTTTTCACTTGTGTCGCCTCAGCATCGCTGGATAGGGCATAGGGATTTTGCTTCTCTTAATGAAACCTTGAAGCGAGATCGGCATCCGGCCCCGGAAATTAATTTCAAACTTTGCGGCCCGTAAAACTTTAAAAGACGTCAAAGCGAGCTTTCCATCTCCTCGCTGCTGTCGTTTTAGACCCAACCCTTTTACATTTTCTGTCACGGCTTTGACAATTTTTTTTTCTGGTTTTGATAGCTCTCACTCAAGCGTACTTACTTTTTAGGTTATGAGGAACCTCGCCACGAAGCGCAAGAAAAGCACTGTTAAATTAATAATTATATCGTATCTTGGTGAAATAAATTCTCTGGTAGAATGTTTACTGGCTCGTAAAAGGAAAAATCTTTTCATTAAAGGGCTAAACTGGCTAACTTTAGGGTCTTAATGTACTAGATTTCAAGATGTTTTAGATTATTGGAAAGTTTTTATTTACTTTTATTACATTCACTATAGTATTTATCTGTGTACATTCACATGTTGCATGCAAATTTAACTTTTACTTTACAATTATATTTTAATATTTGAACGCAAATATTATATGACCTTTATTCTTGCTAGCATATTTATTAAGCGGATTTTCATTTCCTCTGAAATCATTGCTAATTTACATTTAAATATATTTATGAGAAATAAACCGATGAATTTTCAATACAATACTAGTAAATAAATAACATATGATAGAGAATTCCGAGCAATTTCCTTCATTTGTTCCAAATTTATTCGTGGAATAACAATTATGTCAAAATATCACAAACATTCAACGTTTAAAACCCTTGACGGGTATCGAGTAAATATGAAATTCAGGTTTGAATTCAAGTACTTAAGCCACTCATTGCAAGAGAAAAAAAGTATTCGATCAAAGTAGATAAACCTACAGTAAATACAAATGAAATCTATACATATTTTTCCAAGATGAAAAGTTACTATATTTCCTTTTACCAAATCTAAAAGCATTCGAGCGCATATCTTAAAAACGCATCACTCGCAATACGCGATATAAACAGGACTTACACATATATATACGTATACCCGTCTTGCATTTAGTGGAATCGAGTGCTATATATACAGACGAGAGTACTCGACGATTCCTTGCGTACGTACGGTATTTTCCGGGATCCCCTCCAGCCCCCCGGGGCAGGGCGATAAAAATTTTGCGACGTATTCGCCTTTTACGATCGAACGGAAAATAGATATACGGGGGGGCAATGCGCCTGCGCGAACGAGGATTTCGCCGGTCTTTTCTTTCGCGGTGGAGGGGGTTTTAACGCTCGTCACATCTCTTCGGGCGCCGGAAATGCATTTCTAAATTCCGGAACGTCGCCGCGCGAGAGACATTTTACGCTCCCCTGAATCCGGCGTCGGGGCTCCTTTCGCGCTCGTACACCGGCGGGAGGTGTGTGCACTCCGCCTTTGCCTCCGATTTTTGTTTTTACGCTCGTTATTTCTACTGCGTCTCGCCGGGAATATATTATTCGAATTTTGGAGAAGAGCAGCTGGCGAATGGGTCGAAAAAGCTTTAGGTCAAGTACACTTTCGAGACGCAAGTATTTTTTTTTTATTTTCGTTCCCGTCTTATGATTTTAAAAATTTTTTTTATTTCCTTCAGTTATTTAGTGGACTATTAAATTAGAAGCTTAATGCACCGATAAAGTGGGAATCTTGAGAAGGCTATAAACTTGAGTGTCGCTTCAGGTTACTTTAATTCAGAGAGTTAAGAGAGGGCTTTGAAGTTTCTGGCTCTGCTAGATAATTTTCCTTTTAGATCGTCTTTTATTTTAAATATAATAGCTGAACTTTTATGTCAAGCACGTTTTACTTTTCATTATACATTTATAATAACGTTAGGCAACAAGATACTTTATAAGAGAAGTTAATTGTAGTTATTCAGAGCAGCAAATTGAATTTCAAGAATCTCATTTCCGATCATATTTTTTAACTATTCAAAAGTTATATAAACAGCTTTTTTGTGCAACGAAATGATAATTACGTTAATTAAAAGCCTTACTAATTTAATTTTTAAATTAGCTCAATCTATTTGCCTTGTCAATTAAAAGTGTCACAATCTATATGTAATATTTACTGAGCGAAAATATGTGCAAGACAGTTATTAAATGAACAATGGCGCCCTTAATTAAGATATTAAAAACGTAATGTACTCACATCATACTTAAAAGGATTAATAATACTGCTTACCTGTAAAGAAAAAATTGCATTAGTAAAATCAGTATTAAAAGACTGGTATTATATTTTTTTAAATTGAACCAATTGATAAATGTAACCCCAAAAAGGCAAATAGCAGAAATGCAATAAAACGAACAATAAACCCGTAGGAAGGTAAAACTCGTTTCCCGACTAGCTAGGAGAGAAAATGCACGTACAAGTAGAAAATTTCAAGTCTCCGCCGATCGACGCCAACTGCGGCGCGGATATGAAGAAAACATTTCCGGAATAATGGCCACATGAATATGGGAATTTCGCGCGTAAAGCGTTCGTTCGGCTTCTCCCATATCGGGAATATCATAAATGGATCTCTCGTTTGCCCCCTTAAAATTCTCATTTTGTCAGTTTAACGCAGCAGTACTTTAATTCCAGTCGAAGGCGAGCTTTTTCATATTCATTCACTGGGGGATCAGCTTTCGGACAGTCGATTAATACTCTGCAAAAACGTCAAGTCTGACCGGGAATATTTTGCAGATTATAATGGAAATTCGTTTAACGTCGAAATCGTGGGGAATATTCTTTTTGATGGAGAATTTATACTAAATTTGTTTGCGAACAAAGGGGATGAACATTAGGAGGATATAATTTACTTGGAATGAAAATGCAAATTTTTTTATTAATAATTTAAAATTCCGCTGTTTTGGGGATAAAATGAAAGAGAATTAAAGTAGGTCTTCGTTAAAAGGTTGGCTGAATTGTAAAACGTTTTTAATGAGTATTTTAATGCGTTTTTGTACTAAACCTACAGATTTTAATATTCGGTTATAATTTTTTTATTTCTCAATATATTGAAGTTCGCTGAAACTTTACGCGATAAGTATAGAAAACTGGCTTTATTTTATGAATTCATCGATAAAACCTGCTTTACTATCATGAAGTAATAAAGCTCTTGTAATGAAGGTAAAGGCCGATAATACTTTAAGTAACTTTAACTAACAATTTTTTGTTTATAAAATTTAAGTAAAATGTCTTTCAAGTTTAATTTTTATATACCTATTAGTTTCAAGTAACCAATTTACTCAGACGAAAACTCTAGTTGAATCTAAAACTTTTGTTTCAGTCAAATAGTGCATATGTGAACGTGAGAAAACTGATCTGTCACCCCAAACAATCCTCTCAGAAATTACAAGGTTCCGCGACTTTCACCGCTGCCCTACTTGCTCCCCCGACAAAAAAAGCTTCATCCGCACTGTGTCCTCGCACGCAAAACATCTCCCAAACAAGGGAACGACCTCCTCCGCTTCCGTCCTGCTGCCGTGACTCCCGGTGAAAAGGCAAAATGCTAGTCGGCACTTTGTTTTCAAAAGATAGGTAATAACGCGCCGTGCGGCCCCTCGAGTATACCCGGTGTACGCTTTGTATGCAGACGGCAGCTGCCGTTCCGACACCCGGCACGCGTGATCAAATTCCTTAAGGCCGCGGGGAGGAAGCGCGGATGACATAAAAGTACGCGGGATTGAGCAATTTTTTTTTTACCGGTAAACCAGCGCGTCGAATTGGAATTAAAATTGAAATTAACGGCCCGGATAACGCGCCGGGTGACTGGCGCTAAGGATGCATTGCCGTAAGGACGAATGGTGGGGGCTTAACTGGTGATAAAGGTGGGATATAGCGGTGCTCTTTAGCTTTTCGAGCTATCAATGTATTTTACTGGGGATTTTTTTTGGTATCGCTGTGAAAATGGCTTGTGGTTATTTTGAAAGAAAAATTTGTTCAGTTTCAGTCAATTTTCGATTCAATATTTATTTCAATGTAACATATTCAGAATACAAAAGATTAACCGTAGTTTCGCGAAAATGTTTTGTTTTAAAGAAATACATGTATTCGCAAATTTTATGCGATTAATTAAAGCAATTCTTTTCCTTTGGACAGCAATAAATTTGGGAATTGGTATAGCCAATTAGTTTACAAATGTAAGCGGCGATTAAAACTGAGATTAATCGCCTCGAGAATTAGCAATGAGATATTAGCATTTGAATTAGGCTCATTTATTTATAATAAATATAGCTGCTAGGAAATAGATTACGTACTTAACACCGACTCACGGAATACAAATGCGCTGAATTATTTTTATCGGTATCGAAATGAGTGTCACGTGTGAAGTATAACGTTTCGCATCACTGATTTGTCGAGGAACGACTTTCGCGGCTGCAGGTGGCTATAAAAGTTCATCGTGCGAGTCTGCGTTTGTAATGCATGAATATACCCATTGCATAAATATATAACCATGTCTATTTTTAACATGCAAAATATTTTAGCAAACATTTTCTTTTTTTTTATTGAGAGATTTGGGGGTATTAGAATTAAAAATAATTTTAATACGTGATCCTGCGATGATGAATATTTATGGTACTGCATGTTCATAAACTTTATGCAAACGAAGCATTGATTTTCTGTTTCAATAAATCCAATGGGATTATTGTTGCCATAATATGCAGGTGAATATTTTTCATCTCTATTTTCATTTTAACAATTTTAATCTGTCGTTTTGCTGACATGCATTGTAATTAAATAAAACTAAAAAAAGTTGCTATATTTAAATGTTTACAGAAACAATTGGAGTACAAGGTGGCAGCTGCAATTTGATGCAATTTGATACAGTCTAATTGGTATTATTTTATACGAAATGCTACATGATGAAAAGTGTGTACACCTAAATGTATAAACTTGTACATGCAGTTTCGCTTTTCCTCTGTGAAAGCGTACCAACTTCAAATATCGATATCGCTTTTTTTTATTTAGTCCTGATCCGAGTTTGCAAATAGCTATTACGAACCGCGCAACCATGTTTATGTTTGCGAGAATCTCTGATGAACGAATATTAACGGATCCGTAGAACACGATGTTCAATGGATTTTAAATGAATAGACTCGAACTGAAAAAAGCAATGGAAGGCACCATCGAGCATTGAAATAGTTTTTAATTTTTAGATATTTTCCTCCTCGTGCATGTTTTCCACAAAAAAGTGCTTGATTACTTTTTCTCAGAATCAGCCAATAATAAAAGTGCATCTAATTTTTTTGATGATCCAATCCAGAATGAAATTGCTTCGCTCGGTGATATCGAGAACTTTGGAAATATGACGTTATAATTTACTATTATTTTTATAATTAAACCTTTTAAATTAAACCTTTCCAAGAATTGAATTCATTATTTTTGTCTCAATTAATTATTAATTAAATGTAAGTCAATCAAGTATTATAAATAGTTCAGATCTCGGTTAGTCTACATATATATGCAGGACATATGAATTATTTAATATCTTTTAAGTTATTTTTACGTTACTGTAACTGCACTGTAATATAAGGAGTATAATTGTAAAGATAAACTAGGTCTGAAAACTAAATCGACCTTAATATTAATTTACTAACTTAATTCAATAAAATCCTTCAGCTCTTTAGTTCATAATTTTTTATAACTGTAAAACTTCATGCAACTGAAAGATCTAATTTACTAAAACAGGCGCCGCTCGTTTGCAGGATAGACGGGTCTAATTTAGCTCTGACTGTAACGAATTCCACATCCAACGGCCGCAAAAGACTCGGCAAAGAAATTTTTTCTCAGCAAACCCAAGACAACAATGCGTTGCGGGCTCTTCGACGCGAAAGGCGCTCTCCCGTCCCTCTCGTCCGGGGAATGTAAAAGGCCACTCTAAACTTATCTCGCTTATAAAGAGAGGCGGCACTACTCGTTCGGGCTTGGCGCAATTAGCAATGTTAATTACGCCGCCCATAAGAAATGCAGCCCCTGCATTAGCCGTCGTGTTTACGCTCCCTCGCTCATTGTGCCCTGGTATATGCGAGTCTCGCCTCGCGCATCCGGCGAATACCCGCGGTACATACAGAGAGTACCGTCCAGGTACGTACGCAAGTGCGTATATATACGCTCGCTTTCGCAAGAGCGGATGATTCTAATTGTTGTTGCGTTTCCGCCCGGTGTGGGGGGACAAAGCCAGATAATTATATGCAAGCGAGACATACACTGTGTTGAAGCCACCATACCGCCGCGACGCAACAAAAGTCGTTTCGAAGCCGTTCGCGGAAAGCGTATTGAGGAGTCCGCGGCGTAATGAGCCGTTGCTAAAAGAGAAATTTATGGACGGCCAATATCCGCTCGTCTGAATTACTGCTATATTTTGCATCGGCGATCTGATTAAGGTGTGTTTACGGGCTTGCTTTTAAAGCAGAAGACTTATGTGGCCAGTTCAGCCGTTTATAATGGTGCCAATCGCGCATGACTGGTTTATCATCTAATGCGATTACTGCTTACGAGCCAGTTTTACCCTGGTTGTAAAGCCATTGATTGAAAGCTGATGTAAATAATTTACGGCTTTGATGTTTCACGGAATCTGCCGAGCGGTATTTCAATGTAATACATTACTCTACTGCATTATTGGATCGGGACATCATTCGTGGAATACAGACAACAGACGTTTTAAGTATATCCGAAGTTTTTAATTTCCTACTTATGAGCTCAAAAAGGTTAATCAGGATGCAAAGCATTTGAATAATCTGGTATTTTGAATTAAGGTTTAAAAATAAATCAATCCCTGTCCAGATATTAAAAAGTCACCATAATCAACTTTTCTACTCCACTTCTATTTAGATGTTCAGTAATTAACTAGAAGAAATTCTCCTGCTATTTTTTTTATATTATAACTTCAAATCTGGGTAGACTGGCGGCTTGCATTGTTTTTACATAATAATCCGTTATACAGAATGTTATTTTACATTTATATTTATTTTTGGAGCTTGTTAATTTGTAATTTATATACTTTGTTATATTTATACTAATAACCTGAGTTATTAAGTATGTATTTGGACCTTTTAAATATACTTTAACATCTTTTAGCAAACATATGTTTTTTTCCTTTAACTCCTAAATGACATAACTTGCCTTTTTGATTGCTATACAATGGGCATTCCCATAAAACATGATTAAGATCCTGTTCTCGAAGCAAAAATTGGCAGTTGGGAGCATCAATAACTTTGATTTAAAAAAGTGAAGCATTTCAATTGTAGTGACCAATTGTATGTACATCGATTTATATAACGTAATTATATCTTTTTTGATATTTAGTTTATAAAACCATGGATGTTTATTTGATTCATGGTACTATTTAAAGAAATCGATGCCTTTTTCCTGACCCATTTTTTTAAGACTTAAAACGATCGCGTCTAATTTCAGCTTTAGCTTCAATTTAGATCTGTATAAGGTAATTTATGAACATTAGGGTGTAAATTGGTAGCGTCTATAACCAATTTATCGGCAACCTCATTATCAATAATTCTCCTGTCTTGAAATAAATATTTCATTGAGTTCATAAAATTTAGCTAATGTTCACATCAATTGGTCAGACTATTATATTAATTACAACTTACAGAATATAATCATTTCAAGCACTTACGTAATGCAAAGTACTTTCCTGCAAATCTGAAAAGAACCCAGCTAAAACATCTTTCATGTAAAGTAAACCCATAAAAAATAAACTCGGAAATGACAGACAACGAAGGAAATGAAAGTCAAACAGGCAGTGTCTCCCGGCGCTGATTGAACGTAAGAAATTCCTCCCTCTCTCAATACACTCGCAGACCCCGGCCTCTTCAAGCGAACGACTTCATCGGCAAGGGCAGGCGGTACAGCATCAGACAGATCCCACACACGGCCCAAGAAAAAGCGAGAAGAGTGAGAGTGAGTCCGACGCTCGGCTATAAAAGGGGTTCGACCATCGGGAGGGGGAGAAAACACGCGAACGAACAAATCTATGGAATCCCGTCGCGACATCCGCTACCTGAAAGCCCGGACCCGGCCAGAAAAAGAGACGAAGGCAGAGAGAGAGAGAGAGACAGAGAGAAAAAAACGGAGAGCCCACAAAGACAGAGGACCCGCTGCTGCCGCTGCTCCTTTTCGCATCCACAGACCTGCCGAAATTCCTGTGCGTACCTGTCGGTTCCCGCGTATACTCGGAGATGAATGAATTATCATTCACGAGGCGGCGATTTAACTACGAACAAGTCGCGACGAGTTCTGGCGTGAAAAAAAAGGAGGGCCCTGCCCAAGCAGGTAATCTGATCGCGGGAACACTTGTTTCTCGCTATCTGAATTCATCGGCTCGGGATTTTTTGTTTCCGGCTTTGTTGGACCAACAAGTAGTTAACGTTTTTTTTTTGAGAGGTCTTTAACGCGCGTCGCTTGCGGCGTCTTTTCACCTTATTATCATTGAAACGGTTTAATTAACGATGAATTCATTCATTCACCGGTTTCGAGGACGTTTACGAATTTTTCGCTGGAAGAGATGGAGAGAATTTCAATTGAATTGTAAGATGATCTGACGCTTCTCCTTGCCAAATTTCTAAAAGGTTTAGCTGTTTCGTTCATTCTTCGTGCAATCTTAACAATTGCGTAACAATTGTACGTTATTTTAGTTACTTGAAGATAGTTACATCAATGTACGGCACACGCAAATTATAAAATTGAAAAAAACGCTCGAGCAAATTTTCTCGAAAACGTGGGCACGCCTTGAGATCTAGCATAATTTCGCGCGTCGACAACAAAAAGTGCGTCCACTTAACAAGATTGCTATCGCAACTTTAACCGTCATCCCATTGTATAAAAAAAAAGAGAGAGAGAATCGACCGCAGCCCCGTCGTAAACGAGCAAAAGGAGATCAGCCAATTACCAATTTAAAGCTCATCCGCCAGTGTATTTGGCGAGGCTCTGGAAAACCGCACCGCACGCGGGGATATCAGCGCCGCCGCTGCTCCGGTTCTCCTTCGCCGCCATTAGTAAATATTTCAGGCGGTTTCATCATCGTCCTTCTCTCCCTCTTTCTCCCGGCGCTCGTTTGAGAGGAAGGAGCGGCTCTCTCGAGGAGCGCACCTGCAATATCGCCGAAACGAGCTCGCCTCTATAAACTATATATATTCGCTCGCTTCACGGAAGAATGCGCAATCGTGGAGCGCGACGCCGGCTTAGATTCTGCGTTAGCGAGCTGGAAGAAGGATCAGAGATAAATCCTCATTATTGTGTCGAGAGCGGAGACTTTCGAGGGATCGATGCTAATTTTAATGGCCTGGAGGATTACGACTGAGCGAATTAATTTTGTTGGTTTGAAATATAAAGGTGATGTTCGCTGTAGCTAACCAATTTACTTAACAATGGAATAAGAACTAATAAATTAATATTAGTTAATAGGTAATAGAATAGTCATCACCGAAGAATAATAAAGTAAAGACAGAAGCTTTCATTGGCATAAACATTATGCTTTCCCAAAGTGCTAGTCAAATCCGGGCGTGAAGTGAGGAATGCACTCAAAAACGTATTTAAATTAAGCATCATTTTCGATGATTGGCTAAAAAGATCATCTCATTTCAGTGAAATCCCTAATGCAGTGAGCTTATCCCTTTTTTGAAACCCTTTCCCGCAATTCTTCTCTCCGCATCTCCACGTCTTCGCAATCCTCGGAACGCTCTTTGCCTCGAAAAGGAACGGTGTAATTTCCCCATTTTCAGTCGATTGCGGGTCTTCCATATGTAGCAGCGGCTAAATCGGCAGCTCTTTTTGTTCCCTTTGTCTCTACTGCACTTTCTTTTCTGTTCTCTAGAAAAAATTAGAGTGCACGAATGAGGGAAATAAGTCGTGAATAAATTTTAAAACCGTTAAAGTTGTAAATCTACGGTATTAATGCGGGTGAATACAACTTAGGTAGTCAATTGTAATACGGAATGAAAGATATGGTTAGCAAAAATTTCGTTATTCAAACTTAAAAAATAGATATGTACTTGTCCTTATACATAATAATACCTCATTCAATCCTCAGAATAGCATTTTTCCTTCTAGATACAAACTGCGCGGAAAACAATGTACAATTCATACGACAACTATGAATTTCAAAATTGTAAGAAGAGAAGGAAAAGTGTGCGGGAAAATATTCGTGAACGTGCAACTGAGGAAGTCACGTAATTCTGGCTGAGGCTTCCGAAAATAGAAGGAAACCACAATTGGAATTCCCGCATTAATTTTAATCGATAAATATGTATCGCTAAAATTTCCAGTAAATGTACAGTGTAAAGACGTAATCATCACAGAATTCTGACGTAACGTATTACCAATAAATTATTTGCAGATATTTGGCCTCATGCTTTTGTGACCCGATTTCTTTTATCCTGTGACGTAATAAGAAGATTATTAATTCCTGCATAGCAAATCTCAGTTGAATGTAAAAATTCATTGTTTAATCAAAACTTTGGCTTCAAAGTTCTATTGACAATTTCAATAGACTTTATGTAATACTATTGGTAATTAAACAGGGATATCGTTATCTTAGAGCTAATCATCTTAACAGGAATTTCGTAGAATCCTCCTTTAAAATTAATTGGTTAAATTTCCTAGAATTTATTGACTCCCTTTGAGACTAAACCGCTTATTTGGAGTACGAGAGCATCCAATCATAAAAGCGAAGGTCATTTATAGTACGAAAAACCTTTACCGAGTATGAAGACAGCGAATTTGCACATTAAAACCTAAATTACTAAACCAGCGATTAACGAAACCGAAACAAGCTCCACTCTCGTTACTTATTTGAATCTGCTTAAATAATTCAGTTCTGATTGCAGCACAAAATCGAGGTCGTGCAATAACATCGGCCAGGGCGTTTTTGAAACCCGATGCACGTCTCGTTGGCTTAATGCCATTAAAGCCGTTAAGAGTAAAAGTAGTTACCTCGAGTTCTGCCCCTAACCGGACGGTCAATTTAGTTTCTCAACCCCTCCCTTTGTTTTTTTTTTCTAGCTTGGCGTATAGGCAATTAGCGATCGAAGTGCGAGGCAAGTTCTGCCGTAATATAAAGTATGAGACGCTTTAATGCGGAATCTTAATTGAACTGGTGGCGCTGCGGCCAATAACCACAGGGGAGGCAAATTTCGTTTCGTCCCTAATCGATATAGAAAATTGTGTTTATGATTAGCTTGATGCTAGCCAATTTTCCTCTTGTATGAGCAAAATTTTGCATGACGGTACTCTGTTCGAAAGGTATTAAACCTATTACCATATTTTAATGCATCACATCTGGTTTGTAAATGTAAATTTTCATTAATTAAGAGTCATAAAAAAATAATTTGGAGCTAATTCAGGTATTAATAATTTAGTATGCTTTTCCACCAGTACCATTATTATAATAGTAAGTATGCAAAGAAGTTTTTACTAAAAGGAATAATAATTTTGTCAATACAGCACGACGATGAAAACCCGTTACACTACTCCTTAAAGCAAATAAACTTGCTAATTGCATGTATTATCGTAAACATATTCAATATACATCTTAATCCTCTGCGAAGGAGCGCAAAAAAGTAGTTCGCTCTGCCCGGCAATAGGAAGTAACAACGCGCACCAAGCAGAGTACATTAAAATCCATAATTGGCCGGTATTACGTCGTTCTCGCGACGACGCCGAGGAGGTACACGCATGAAACAAGCCGAGGCGCGAAAGGAGCAGCTCGTAAATCCTTTATGGCTTCTTTGGTGCGTCTCTGCTCTTTTCGCCGGGCCGGGAACACGTGTCGCGAACGGCCATAAATTCCTGCTGCCACGTATGTAAACGAGGATGGGTGGGGGAGAGAGGGGGGGGGGGAGATTTAATGTGCATAATTATTGCTCCGAGGGGCAGACCTGCTGGAGTCGATTATCGCGTCGTACCTTCGACAGATAAAAGCCCCACCGCAGAAGGTGCCGGGTGTGTGTGAGTTAGGTGTAAGTCAAGTGATTCGGCTGGTAAATGCAGGTAGAAACTCGACTTTGCTTTACTTTCTTTTGGAGTTTGATATTTTTCCTTTTTTTTTTTTGGTCAAGAATTTATGATGCTTCGTGCATTGCATTTATTTTTGTAATTTAAGTTTTCAATTAGGATCACGAAGTTTAGTATTATAAAATTGGATAATTTGATAATTTCAGTAGTTTACAATTCTTCAAAGAATATTTTATAGTCTTTTTTATGAAGATATTATACAATGTGAATTTACTGTATCAAATATTTTCCCTTAAAAATTAATGCGGTAATATATTAATTTATTGCGTGGTTTACTTAAAGGTTTTACATAGGTTTTGGAAAATAAATTTATTTATATTTAGTATAATTGTAACTTTGTGTAAGCTGGCTTGCGCTAAACAGTCCTTTAAAATAGAAACTAACAAAGTGTAAAAATAACTTTAAATAAACTTGCTTCGTTTGCTCAGCCAACATTTATTTCCCCAATAAAACGCTCCTTCAACAAAAATTAAGCAATACGTAGGTGCAAAAAAAAGAAGCGCTCTCTTTATCGAGCACAAATGGATATTCCAATCACACGAATCCTCTGCGAGCGACGCGTAACATCCGCACTTCTAGGATCAATCTGACCATCACCGTGGTCGCGGCAAAAAGAGAACCATTCCTCGCACCCTGAAGTTAAATTCAGCGTCGATAAAACGTCGCTTGTACGGCCTTTGCACTTTTATCGTGCGGATTTCCCTGGCAAAGAAAGAGAAAGAAAAATCCCGCTCTACGTGTGGATGGATTGCGGGAAGCTTTGACAGTCACGCTTGAATCAGAGCAGAGGTTATACGTGTCAAAGTGCTCTTAGACTAAATGGTCACAAAACCTTGCTTTTGGAACGTATGAATTTTAATTCAGGAAAAGACTTTAATTGTCATGATGGCACAATTAAATTGCACGTTCCTTTAATAAAAGTTTCTACGAAGTGATTACTGCGCTATGAATTTACTAATGAAGTATATAATGTGCCTTTGGGATATTGTTGAAACGGTTGAAGTTGATTATTATATGCACTGCACTTTGAGGAATAATCAAGAAACCTTTCCCAAAATGAACAAAAGCAGATTTTCCATCCCGCTAAGTGGAAATGTTAGTAAGTCTCTAAAGTCCTCCAAGTCGTGCATGAAAGAGGCTGACACAACTCATTATCTCAATAATGAACCATATAATTCCATAACATATTCAACCTCTTAATTTACTCGAAATATAAGAATTTCAATAGGATTACCGACTATACTTTAGTTGTTGTTAGAGATACTCGACGCAAGGGCAATAAACTCGGCACAAAACCGTTAATAAATTAAGCGGCACAAAGAAAATGGTGATTAACAGGAGGACGCGTCCTCGCGCCTATGCAGCCTCTCATTGTTTCTTTTAATTTCCTCTCGGCGGCAGTTGCACTTTTATCTCCTTTTTCGAGTCAAAAGCTGCTTTCCAGGAAATGAGAAAACACACACCAGGACGACGGCCGACATGCAAACTCCCGCGTGAGGATGTGTTGCACGCCCTGATAATCGCCTTTTTTATTGACTGTCACGCCTCTCTCGCGTGTTCATTGCTCTTTTTTACGGGTTTTTTGTTTTGAGGAAGTTATAGTTTTTTTTTGACGAGCCGACTTTTCGTGAAACGCAATTGAACTTGTGCGTACTTTTTATCGATTGATCTCCGTTGGACTGGAATACCGATTCTTTTATTTCACATTTTAAACGTTCCATTAAACTGTTAAATTTTTCAGTGGAAATGTTGCTCCAGTTTAAAAGCGTTTCGGAAAGAGTATTTTTAAACAAAAGTAGAACGTCAGGAAGAGCAGCAATTTTTAAAAGAAACAGAAAAAACTCGCATTGTTTCAGGATGCACATGCTAATTTTGTATTTTCCGCAAAAAAAATTTTACTTGAACTAGTTTTCTAACCCGACAGCTCAAGGGATTGTTATTTTAGAATCCCTTGTTTGCTTTCCATTTTCTCCTACACTTGATCGATAAAAAATGTTGATGCTATGTTTGACAACATGATTATTTTCTTACCGATGCGAGGTGGAGCAAAAAACTTCTAAATCATACAAGCGTGATTGCTGTCTTACGCGAACGAGAAAATTGATTCCAATCGATAAAAAATGTAATAAGCACAAAGTTGTACAAAAAGTATTTGAGCACCGAGTTAAAAAATTCATGAATAATAAATGCGCAAATTTTAGAAATTTGACTCAATTTTTATTTTTACAACTGCAATGATTTGGATACATAAATTACAATCAGTGTAAACTTTTTTTTGAATGAAGCTTGTATAGATTTCTGTACTGTCATATTTTATTTACTTTTTTTCAAGTTATTTAGAACCAGTAATTAAGACAATAGCCGTAACCAGTATAATTAAGACAATAATAATTGTTAAAAGTCTAGTTCATTTACTTCTCAGTTATCAGGCTGGAAACGCTTTTTATGTATCTCTATTAGAGCTAATTTTCCATTACGATCTTGAAGCGCAATACTAAATACTCACAATCACGGAGCTCAAAAAAAAAAAAAAAAAAAAAAAAAAAAAGACCGAGTCCAATTATGCGGCATTTTTCCACCTTCCGTGAACTTCCTCATCACCGTTCCGCGAATCCGATGCTCCTTTACTCTTATCTCGAGCAAAAAGTCGCGACATCCTCGAGCGTGCATTTTTGCCGGGAGACGTTCGCAACGGCAACGGCGGCGGCGGCGGCGGCGGCGTCTTGCAAAAAGGCAAATAAGCAAACACAAATATTTCCAGGCTCGCGGAAGTCCATTCTTTGGTCGGCGATGCCTTTCGCCGGTTCTTGGAAGTGCAGAGAAGAGCCACGAGAGCGCCGGTTATGACTTCCCCTTTGTTTCAACCTGATTTCGCCGAGCTGCTACGGCTCTCCTTTTACGACGCCTTGTCTCCCTCTCTCTCTCTCTCTCTCTCTCTCTTTCTCAGTCTCTTTCTCTCTTGCTTGGATATCAGGCCTGTTTTAGCTAAGCCGCCTGGGGAGTTATGTAAGTGAAATTATCGCAGTGCTTGGTATTCCCCGAGGGGAGCAAGGATGAATTAGCAAATGAATTTCGGTTATGAAACGAGTTCCGCGCATTGATCGAACGATAAGGTTCTCGATATGCTGGCAAGTCGAAATGTTTCGAAAAGAGCTCGCCTCTGTGCCTGAGCTTTTGAAGTACGTTATTACTATAAATTCAGTAATCAATGCTAGGATGTTTTATCTTAAAAAATTGTATTTTGAAGCTGTAATACTGCGTCGGTTGTCGGTGATGTTAATAAATAATTTGTTGCGATGTACAAGATATACAAGAAACTAAAGTATTGGTAAATAACGCAGCCGGTTGCAGCTAAAATATTCCGTTCATTATTATCGATCACCTTTTTCAACTCGCACAACCTGTTTCAAGCGAGCAATAATAATTATAATAATTGCATTCAGCAGAATTCATGAATTTCGGAAACGTTTATCTTTTTCTTAGTATCGCTTTTACTTTCTTCTTATCCCGAAAAGTCTTTACTTCTTTTTAAAATATTGCATGCTTTTAATGTTCATGCTTTTGTTCCATTGGTTTTTATTTGAAAATTATTAACTAGCTAAATTACGACTGCTTTTGAAACCCGTAGCAAGTACTATAAATAGCTATGTGTCAATTGAATTATGTTATAGGTACTTTCAGTTCGAAATGTTTGGGAAAGCTTAGTTAATTAATAACTAACCAAACTAGCTTTAGTATAATGTCTGTTTGAAAGTTCATTTAGACTACAGTTGCAATGTACAGACTTGTATTAATGTAATTAATTTATCATTTTCACGTTTATCATTGCTACTTTTAAAACTATATAATATGCTTTATGATAACGGGTAATCATTATTACTCGAAAAGGACTAATCCCTTTGAAATTCTTTGATCATTCAAATCAATCAGATGAACCTATAGGTTCATTTTGCTTTGCATACAAAATGAGATATTTCCTATATTGTCATCCAACCATTCAAGTATTAATTTCAAAGCTAATTAATAAACTTGTATAATAAAGCAGCGAAGTTTATTTAGACGCTCAGCACGTTGACCAACTTCAGGATTCACCTCTCCAGAAACTCTTGCAAAACAACTGCGCAGGAACGCGCGACGTGTTTTTAACCGCTCTCTCCACGTAATTAACCCATACATTAAAACGAAATGAAGGCATCGCCCGCTCGTCACTGGGCGAGCGAGAAACTCGGACTTTTTCACAAAGATCGAAGGAAAGAGGAACGAAAGGGAAGGAGAAGCCGCCAGCAAGGAAATTCCATCCAAAGTGGCGTCGATCCGCACGGCGCGGGCGTATTTATTTCCACTGGGAATTAAGCGAACTTCCTTGCGTCTCACGTCCGCTGCTCTCTTTTTCATTCTTTCGCTTTATCCCGCTTTTTGCGTTGGAGGGGAGGGGGCTTTAGTTCCTCCGCGTTTCGTGCCATTTGTTATAAAAGCGCTACAGTATTACGTGATCCCCTTTCTTCTGCTCTTCCTCGACTTTCCGATGCGCAGTTCGCAACAAGTATGCGTGCTGAATGCACTGCGATGAGAGGCATAAGTAGAAGCCATGGAGAAGGATTAAGAGGGAAACTGGAAGATGGATTAGATTACAGCGCAGTGAAATGCAAATCGTACCTTTCAGGGGTAATTGAGCTCCAAATAAAGCTGCAAGGTTCTGAGAATTTTCTTCTGCTCGTTCTGGTTTTGTTCTTGGGTCGTTTAAAGTTTCATTATTAAAGGATTCTGTCGATAGATAACAAAGACTTCGTAGGTTACATTACAAAAAACTTGAATACTAGGTGGATACGATTAATTCGTCATTTAAAATTACATTCAACGCATTTTTATAGATTTTATTGAAACATTTTATTAAAACTTTTACCAAAACTCACCTTCCACGTGAAAGTTAAAAAAAAATTCTTCAAAACCAATCGATCCCTGCAAGATTTATCAGAAGCCATAAAACATCTCCCATCTGCGAGTTCAAAAATCGTCAAAGGCAGCTCGCCGAAAAGAAACTACGACTCGAAGCGAGGCACGTACAAGGAGACGAGCAAAACGACTGGCAGGGAGCGCCGCAAGGCGCACAAAGTGCCGAAAAGAAGACAAAACGATGAAATCCTCAAAGAAACTGGCGGCGTCAACCCACCACGCGAGAGGATACGAAGGATACGGACAATTATATACGTGTGTTGGTTAAGTCGAAAACTCGCCGAGTATAATGAGGAGCAAGGAGGGGTTGCTCGAGTTTGAAGAGGTAAGAGGAGGACGCTAATGGATTGCACTATCGGTAGACTGAAAGGGAGAAGACTGAATTAATATTGAAAGTCGGCCGCGAGGGAGCTTGTGGTTTTAAGATTTTTAAATGAAGATTAAATACTTTAACTGCTTTTTCGTATGATTATTGTGTATTACTGTTTGAAATACGGGACATATATTAATGTATGTATGTATGTTGTGCAGAATTAAACATGATCACATTTTGGTAATGATCGTAATAAAATTTTACCATAATAAAATACAGTATGTAATGCAGCAGATCATTTATTAAATAATAAAGCAGTAACGGTCACTTATCGATCATAAAATTGGAAGATTATATTGACAAAGCGAGTAAACAGCAAAGTGAATTTGACTTTAAAGTTGCATGTAATGCGAGTAATACGTCATAAATTTGCAACAAACTGATTGACGAACTTTTGATCATGGATTATCTGCTCATAAAACAAACTACCATAAATACTATCCAATAACAATTTTGTGGTCTTTTGCATATTAAACAAGCCGCAAAGTACCTTTTTTTGTTAATTCTATATTGAATTACTATCAATCGATAATATCTCACTATATTTATCGATTTATTACCGTGCAACGATTGATAATTCTAAAAATGACTCATAGAATTCATAATAATTTAATGGTATCGTAAATAAAAAAGTATGTACAGCTAGTCATGTAAAGAACTAAAAAATATTTCACTTCGATAGGTGCATATATCCCAGTCATAGAGGTAGACATGATTGCAGACATTACAATTTTACACCTTATAAAACTGTAATGCCTATACCATCACTACTCTACGATATATTTTAAACACAGTAAATAATATGAATACTATGAAATTTGTACGAATCTACAGCAACACTAAAATAATGATTGATGTACAAATTAAACATTGACGTCGCAAATAAACTTTTTTCAAAGAAAAATTCACTTAATATCAAGGATGTAAACGTCTAGCCATGATTTGGTACTCGGAGTAAAGGGACTCTTCCGTTGTCCCGAAAGCGACCGTAAAAAAGAGAAGAGGCTTTAGCAGATTTTAGACTCGTAAGAATGAACTTGCAGACTTTACACGCTTGGCTTCTTTTCTCTCCCAAGTTTACTTTTCCACTGCATCTTCCCTTTATCCTTTTACCTCTTCATGTCTTTCACTTTCCCTTACTAGCCTCTCTCCGCAAACTTTATTATTTGATAATAAGATTTATGAGATGCAAGGTGGAAGATTACTTACCACCGGCTTAAGGAAGTTCATTATTGGAATGTGAATTTTAACTGACATGCAGATCTATTTTACCATCATTTAGAACAAAGTCCGCAAACTTACCTACAACAGAAAAAAAAATATAATTAGTAGTTTGTGAATTACTTTATTGTAGAAAATGTCTTTTACAGTATATTTTTAAAAATGAATCGAAAATAGAAATATTTTTTGTCAGAGTTTCCAAAGCATTTGCATACAATTATAAAATATGTCATTTTGCGGAAAATCTCATACAAATATATCAGTTTTAAAAATCAAGTTTTTCAAATATTCGCTTTTCCTATAAAAATTCCGGAACGCGAGGGCGTCAAAAAGGAGTAAAAAAAGAAGGAGGGGGAGAAACGAGGAGACGCGGAAGTGACGGAGAGAAATACGTTCACCGAGCGAGGCGAAAGCATAGGAACGCACGACAAATTTACAAACATTAGCATAAGGGCAGGACGAAGAGACGCGCGAGCGACGCATGTGCACATTCACTTTCGCGAGTGCATAATAATGCGGGAAGAGAGAACGAGTGAAGGGTACGTGTGCGTGTATATGCAAAACCGGAGGGCAACGTGGATGGAGAACATCGATGTTACGGATAGATGTATGTGTTCAAATTTGTTTCGCCGACTTGCTATTTGTCAAATTCTTTCCGTTAGAATAAATTTGCCGCTTCTAAGAACGCGCTGAATAAATGTGAATAATAAACAGCGATGCTTTATGAGAATCTGAAGCACGAAACTAATCATGCCTAATTTTGACTGCATAAATCAACTGTGAAATATATTTGAAAATAGGACATTGTTAAAATGGAAAATCTTATTAAATATGTAATTATACAAGGATCATGCATTAGAAATCCCATTTCTAAACTCTTGTACCAAAAATAACAATTAA
Organism: Ormyrus rosae; assembly: GCA_035047165.1. Taxonomy (NCBI): domain Eukaryota; kingdom Metazoa; phylum Arthropoda; class Insecta; order Hymenoptera; family Ormyridae; genus Ormyrus; species Ormyrus rosae. The sequence goes on from JAWWML010002735.1 coordinate 21,710, forward strand.
TATTTTATCTAGTTAAATCAAGATTTTGAGTCTAGAATGGTGTTCATAAAACTAAAGAAGAACATGACATATTATTTCCATTAAGGGACTGGTTACTTTCATTCCATCAGAGTTGCAAATCTGCAGCATTAATTTCACACATAATAATGATAATGCATCTATTATAATAACGATCCATTTATCATAGATGCATTATCGTTGTGATGAATTACCACAGACAAAGTGAGTATTGTTAATTTTCTCGAGAGTAGAAACGATAAACAATTCAGAAATGAAATGGGATTAATCTTTTTCTAGCTTTCAAAACTGAAAGGGCGTTAATTCTTGGTCTTTATGAAATGAAATAATATGAAAAATTTTAAGGTGCTATCTTTATCGAACGATAAAGATAAATCAAGTCGAATTTCATATTAAAGTTTTGATGATTAGTTGTCTGAATAAAATATTCAAACAACGTGCAGGTAGCATAAAAACTAAGCAAACATCAAAACACGGATCTTCTCTGGTTTCTCCAGTTGCATTCTCGTGATCGCCAACTTACTCTCACACAAAAAAAAATCAACCACCACCATCCTAATCTAACCAGATGCCCATCTAAGGCTTCAAAAGCCAAAGTTCAGTGCAAACATTACCCTACATACCAGCAGCCCGTAGGTCAGGAACTACCATAGACTTGCACTATCTCCCTGATATATCCATTCTCGTCTCCACAGGAGGCCGACTACAGAAAGCAACAATCGCGGATAGTTATTGTTCGGGTGCATGCCTCCGCGTAATCCTCGCTCCTTTTTCCGATAAGAATCATCCTGTGAACCAACGGCAGGGGTATCAAGTTGCCCCTCAGATTGCATCGATATTCCAAGAGAGGCGCTATAGAGGAAGCGAACGTGAGGAGGATGTCGGTCTCTGTGTGCGTTGCTGCCCCTATGGTTACGTGCGGAAACTTGATATCTCGGAAAATTTGTTGGCTACAGGCGATTCCTTATGTGTACTTTCGTTGGGCATTGTTACGGTTATCGAGGATGCTGTGAAGTGAGCTGAGGATAGTCCGGATTCGCGGCTTCGATAGACCTGGACGAATTTTGTGGACCCGCATGTATTTGTAGCAGCCGGATGTTATACGACCCTCGTTTGTCAAGGGCTGCTGTGATCGATTTGAATTTCTGGATGTTTAAGGATTTCTTTGGTAGGTGTGCAGGAGAACTTTGTCGGTACGTCTGATTTGTTGATCGTTACGTAAATTGAATGCGTTTGCTTGCTTATTGAATGTACAATGTTCTTTGAACTAGTTTCACTTTAATAATTTAACATATCAACACTGCTCTTATTGATTAGCTAACAAATTGTTTATTTAAGGGCCTTTTTATCTTTAGGCAATCCAATTAATTAATAATAATTTCTTTGTCACATAAATTTATTAGAAAGATATAATTTTTTATAATTTATATACCAAACTACGTAATTATTTTCATGTTTTTTATACAACCGACCAATCAACGAAAGTAAAATTTCAGTTTGAAATAAGTAAATATTATATCTAGAACATTATGAACCTGTAGTTTGCATCGAGGGAGTGTAACAAAATCTTCAGAAAACTAATGTGATTCTAAATTTACGTTGATTTTCGTATACATATTTTACATTTTGGATCTCCAAATAACATCAAAATAAAGATTTAGATAGAATTTGCTGACTTTCGGCTTTACGTAATTGCACAAAATTATTTCGTTGAGTTTTATCTGTATGCAAACATTAGACTCATAAACACGAAATAAGCTCATGCGTGAACCTATATCCTCCAACTTTTTGAATAAACCTCTAATAATAACTCTCAGTCAGCGTTACCATACTATTACAATAAGCCCTGATTACCTAAAGCTTTGTAAAACCGATTTTCTGCCAAACGAAGTGGCCCTTCAATCGGATTTCTCGGAAAATCCACACGAGTTTGGAAAGCTCTCAAAAAACCTTTTCTCTTCCAATCCCGCACAAAGAAATTAACGAGGTAAACGAAGCGAATTTAACCAAGTTAATAAGCTCTCGGTCAGCGGGAAAAATTGATTTGCACTCGAGAAACGTGTGTGCACACGTACTGACCATAAAAAGCTCCGACCGGATGTTGAGCCCCGGGAATGTCGTCTCGCTTCCTGTTCTCTCTCTCGACTTCTCTTGCGACGCGACGCGAACACACTTTCGCCTCGCTGCTGGGCAACGTGGGCTGGACTTTGCAGGTTCCCACTTTCCTTTCAGTCCCGCTGCTGCGAGATCAAAAATGTGTATTGTGCGGGTTTTCAGCGCGACGTTAATTCAAGTGCGGGTTATGAAATTCGATTTCCTTCCTTTTGATCCGGCTTTCCGATATGTTCTCACGTTATCGACTTTTTTTGCTGACGCTTTGTTATTTTAGATGCAAGTTGATATAGTATAAATTGCAAAAAGAAGTTTTTTTTCTTCTTTTGCCTGGTGGTGCTAATCGAAAAACCGATGGAGTCAATTTCCCGAGGAAAAAGAGAGATACACTTTCTTCGGGCTGTTTTATTCCTTTATTTACACCTGGTGAAGCATACAATGTATTGTTAAAAAAGGTTGTTTTACATACTTTATATTTTTTCTTTACTTACTTTTCTTTACGTTCTTCTCAGTTTCGAACTATTTAAGTTTCTCTATATAACTTTTTTGCATTATAAAAATATAATGCATAAATTAAGAAATCTACTCTGATAAAAGTTTGATAGGGTAAACTCGTGAATAAATATTTAGATTATAAATTAGCCATTTTAACCGCATTATTAAGGTACATTCGTACACATCTCGATAAACTAATTAAAAAACCGAGACTTTTGTAAAAAGTAATAAATAGTACAAGTACTGATTTATTTAAGTAAAAGCTTAGTTATACCGTGCAGCAAAGAAAATTTGCACTGATACAACTTACAAACTTGTGTCGATGGTGAAGTTTGCGCTTCTCAAACTTTCGAGAGTTAAAGAGAAAAGTCAATCAGAAGTTGAAGTTGAACTTAATGTTTTTATTGCAGGAATCATTCAAGCGGAAAATAATAAAAATGCTTTATCAAATCGAAACTGAAGTTTTTTCACTAATTTAAAGACTAGATAAGTACTTTATTATAATGCCATTAGTTTTTTTTTTCAAGAAAATTAGTTTTGAAATTCTTCATTGATCATTAAAAATTCGATTTGGCAAATAGATGAGCAGTGCTCTCTTATTGAATGAAATGGAAGGCACTTAGCTGGAGTCTGATTTATTCTGAGAACTGCAGTAGCCATAATTACAAACTCTTTCTTCGGCGAGGGTTGCCGTCCACACCTGCATTTACCTACAGACAGGCACCTTCCTAATTGTCACCCTAATTGCTACAAATTGCGAGTCTCGTCGTCTCCGTGTCCACCGTCGTTTTTCTCCTGCTGTTTTATCAGCGCCACTGTCCTTTTCTTCTTATATCCGCCTGGCTACAACACGCCCATTTCGATATCTCGACTTCCGCTGATTCTCTTTTCGAGACCGAAGCGTAAGTGGTAGTTTCAGATTCGCACTTTCGGTTGAGCCAAATTGTTTTTTTTTGCAATTAAATACAGAATTAATTAAATTTCAAAACTGTGTACTTGTTGGAATAATGGTTTGACGTATAATTTGTAAAATCTAGTAAATCATTTTTTAATATTTTAATATTTTTTATAATTTTATTGTTTAATATTTTTTAACATGTGTAAGCACACGATCCAGTTCCTAAAATAAATATTAAATTAAAATACGTACGAGAATTGCCAAGGTATAACGATTCCCCGAAATCAAATCAAACCCTTATTACCATTCTTCATTTTATTTTGATGAATTTGTCTTACCACATTGATAGCTCATATTTCATTTCGAGTTATTAATAGATGTAATACTTTTATTTTATTGCGTGTTAAAATTTGAATCTCATGAATGGAACGTGTTACAAGAATGGAAAATAAACAATCACAAAATCACCGCATTAAAAATACCCTATAGAAGTCAAATGCTCGTAAACGTGTCATTTGCTACATCAAACAATAGACAATAAAGTCAATAGGAATGAACTCACAGGAGGCCAACCATAAATTATACGATAACAACAGCCTCGAATCAACGATCAAAACCGAACGGCACCGTGATTAGTAACCAATCAATTTTATTCATACAGCGTGAAAAACAAAGCGCCTCCCTTTGTTCGTTACTCCTACGCGATATATCGCTGCCACGCTCGGAAAAAGTCATTCCTTTCCGAGACGCTAAAATTCAAACGTTTACCCAGTCAGCGCATTTTCAGCCCTGTGGCGCCAGTACACGACTGAAAAAGCACGGAATTATTGGTACAAACAATTTGCGCGCACAGCCTGTTGTCGCAGTGTCCACTCGACGGGCTACGTGATCCTTCCGCCATGGTTTGCCTTTCTACAATTTCTAAAATGAAATATTAGTTTAGTATTTTTACCGGCTGCGATTTGAGTTTCGAGCTGCGGTTTAACTAGCCTCCGAGTCGATAGTTTTTTTTTTTCGGTTCTCGTTTTTTTTTCAGAGGGAGCGTATGTTGATTTTCGTATTTACCTTTTGTGTCACAGCGGTTTTTAAAGGAATTTTTTTTGTTTGCAAACCGATGTTCGCACGTAGCTTTTTGAAGAGTGCGATGTAACGAGGTTTTAAAAAAAGTTGACGCAAACAATAGTGAATTTGAACGTCAACAAATAAAAAATTGATCTGCTATTTCGATTCATTAATTATGAATTTCGCAAAGTTTATAATTGCCACAAAATCGGCGATCTTAAAAATTTAATTACCGGGCTCGAGAGCTGTTCGTTTAAATTCTTTTATCAAACTTTAACCGATAAATTCATTCCTACCGCAGCCCGACTCCCCCATCAACTTATCCAACAACAATTAATCGATTCAGCGGTCTAAAAAATTAGAAAAAAAAAGCAGCGAGTAAACTCAATAACCTCTTATTCACTGCTTCCCCTCCCGACGGAATAATCCATACCGGTGGCGGCAGCAGGTCCAGCTCCACCCCTGCACATAACTCTCTTTCTCGCGGCTTCCTCCGGGGTGCATTCGTCTTTCGCGGATGAGCCAGCAGGCCATTATATCTACCCACACCTCTCCGTACTGATTCACGCCGAACGAAAGCGGACGATGTATCGGCACGGCGGCCGGATTCCCGGCCTCTTCTTGCCAATAATTCCGGGAATGCCTGCGGGCCCTGCAATGCAGGCAGGTTCCGCGGAAATCGCTCCCGCTTTTTGAGCTCCGCTTTGGCTTTCTTCCCTCTCTTTCTCGGCCATTTAATTAAGAGGATGCAGCGGCCGGAGAAAGCTGAGCTCGCGGCCTTTTCGGTTTGAAGGGGCTGCGCTGGAAGTAACATGCGATTGGGAGGTTTAATTTGATACGGAGAACGAGGGTAACTTGAGTTACTGAGCAATGCTTTGTGGACGTGGAATACTGGAAAATTAAGTTGAGCCTTTTATTTGATTGGGATTTTTTTTTTATGATTGATCAAATTCTTGCGATTCACAAAGTTATTTTAATTTTTATTATTTTTGTGGGTATCGCAAGAATAAAAAATCCCGAGAAGTTTCACGTAATTTTTAAAATGATCATTTGTCAATAATAGTGGAAGATAATTTAACTTCGGAAATTCGTTGTTGCGTAATTCATAAACTGAATTTTATGCTTATAAAACAAATGGACCGATTTTTTGATATTTATTCTACATGCAAATATCGACTTTTTTTAGAGCACACATTTAAAGGACTAAAAAGTGATTTATTTACGCTGAAAACAAGAAAAATTGTAGTTCTAGCGAATGTTTTGTTTCATAGGCGCTGGGATAGCAAAAACGTTGAATATAGCAATTATTTTACACGTAAATTGCAAAAAAATAAAATGTCGACTCGCAAACGGATTCGACACGATAAAACTGCATGAAAAAGCCTTTGATTCTGATAAGGTAAAATCTTTTTAAAAGTTTCTTCTCCGTCTTTGCGCTGAGAGTTTTATCTTTCTTCAATCTGCTCCTACTCCTTTTCCAACAGCTCTCGTGCATTTCTTTCTTTCTAAACAAGAACAAGAGATTGAGGAGCTGCCGGCAGGAAAAAGAAGAACGAGAAGGAAAAGCAAGAAGCCTTTGGGGTTTCGCTGTGTTTTTCACCGTATCTCTGTGTTCGCGGCTTCTTTTGTCCTGCTGAAAGGATTTCAGACTTTAGGGAAAACAGGATGAATAAAATAATAAACAGATGTTCGCCGAGTAGCGGTTTTCTATTTCCTTCGTCAGTTTTTTGTGTACCGATAATCTTCGTTATGTGTATTCTGAGGCGAATAAAAGAATTGAACGAATGTTACAATCAACCTTAAACTCTTAGGTTTGTGTTAACATCAATTGAATTATTAATATTTCTTCATATTTTGTAGAAAATACAAGAATTTTTTATAAATTTCTTGTTTCTCATATTACGTGTTACAAAGTTATTCGATTAATGGTAGCTCTCCGCATACTAGTATATTTATCTTAAACAATAAAACAACAGTAAAATCTAATAAAAATTAAAAAATAATCAGGAGAAACAATGAGGAAATATTTACAAGTAGCTGGTTATTGGTTTAAACCGAGTAATTCCGCTGCAATATTCAAAACAAAAACATAATACACAATTGAAGGAAAATTCCAAAACCGTCAGCAATGCAGTTTGGTAAGCAAACTCGATAAAAACCTTAAACAAATCAGAAATGCCGGCATTCTTCTTGTCGCGGAAACCGCCCTATACAAATACGGCAACGCAAATGCGACCATGAAAAAAGAATTGCTGCGAGCTTGAGAGTGGAGCCTGGGCAAGCACAAAGTCTCCCGAGGGAGCGAAAGATATGGAAAGAGCCGGCACCGCGGCTAAAAGAAAAGAAAAGAAAGCGAGCGCAAAGCGACAGGCAGATATTCTCTTTTGAGTTCAGCTTCCCAAGCGGCAATTTTGCAATTTCGCTCTCTGCGGGCGTCGGCAATTGCGCCCGCAAACACCATCATCCCGAGGAGAGAAAGACAGTTTAGGTTGGGCGCATCGCGTGCATACATTTCTATTTCGTGTCCTTAGGGTCAGCTCCGAGCATTTGGAGAAGCAGTAAAAGTTAAAGGCGAAATCGAGAGCTGGGAGGAGGCAGAGAGAGAGAGAGAGAGGAAGGGCAAGAAATTACGTTGCGTGACTCGCGCCTCCGTCTGTAGAGTTGCTGCAGCGGTTCTGTGGCAGAGGGAAGGCAAAAAGAGTTCGTGCTGGCTCTTGACCGAGAGATTCTTGCTTTCGTTCTTGTTATCGCTGGATCGCGAGCGTTTTGTAGATTGATTGCGCCGTGTGCGGCAAAGTGTTTTTTAATGTCGGCGTAATGAAATACAGGAAAGCCACACTATATTTCTGTTCATTTTCAGTAAGTCAGTTTTTTTCCTTCTTCATACATCTCTTATCTTACAATCGATGTTTATTGAAACAATAATTAAGTCACTGTCCAATATTGGATAGATTTATTACAGTGAACATATGAAGGAATCGCGTATAAAACAAAGACTGTAACAAATTGTTGAAAGCTTTAATGAAAATTTACAAAATAAAGTTTACAGTATTATATTTAAATTTGCATTGAAATTTAATAAACATTCTTAAATTTAAGATACTTATTTGCAACAAAACTTCGTGAAACTTTAACAGTGATAATTATCAAATTACAGAAGTGAGAAATTACTCCTCTAGCAGTGCGAAAAGGATTCACCAATTAATTAATTCGGAACTTCAATTATACTCGTATGCGAGTTGGATAATAAACTGATTAATAAGTCTATTGAATATTTCCGATTCGAAAGTGCTCATTAACATTCCTTCTAATTGTACCATACTATATATACTATAATGATACTATTCCGGGTCCTCTGAAATTTTTTATAAAATCAGTTTCAAAGAACGTTTTATAAATCAATTCGCGTTCCTCTTCACTTCTTGAAGGACAAGAGTCAAAAGGTGTACTTGTATTCGTTTGCAAGCTCTTCAATATAAAGCCCGGCCAGGAAACGTAAAAGGGGGGAACTTTTGAAGAGTCCACGAGGAATAAAAAAGATGCCAGCCTCGTGGAAAGTAAAATGGCGGAAAGAAGTCGCTTCTGGTGGCGCAATAACAAGCAGACTACGAGACGAGCTGCGGGAAAGTGCGCCGAACGCGTCAAGAAGTAGAAATAACAGCGGGGGCAAACGACATGCGAGAGGCTCTCTCGAAAAGAGAACTTGCGGACAAATATATATAAATGTCCTCTTTGCGCGTCCTCTCGACTGAGATAACGAGCTTCGAGAGGTTCCGTAATGATATCCCTTTGCATTGGTCATAAAGCTCGGAAAGCGGAAACTAGATGGACTTCCGTTTCTTTGCCGGAGATTCTCACTTTAATCGCACTACTCCTTGGATGTCGTCAGGTATGGAGGGGGGGGGGGACGCGGGAGGAGGAGGTGCATTTTATCAGGTAGCGGATATCTTATTTGGATTTGCATCCTCTGTAGATGAATGCTTCGTTGAGCCGTATATAAGCTACATTTGAAAGCATCTTATCTGCTAGGATGCTGAGGAGTAATAGGATTGGTGGGAACAAATAAGATTCAAATATCGAAGTTTTCTGATTTTAATATTTTCGGTAGAGTTGCTGGTTTGCAATCAAACTCGCTTATCGTAAGTAAATAATCTTTTAAATTCGTATTAAATTTAATTCAAATTTAATTGCATTAAAAATCTATTAGTACCCTAACCTTTATTTGAATTTACTATACTGTGATGATTAAATCAAGTTAATTAGAGACAGATTTCACAAACAAGGCTAATCCGTTTTCCTATTTGCTCATCTCTTTGCGCGGTTCATGGTAGATCAGCAATTTTCCGATGAATGGCATTGCATTAAAGCGAAATAAAGAAGAAAATAATGAGCGCGGGGAAAAAAACTGAAAGAGCAGACCTGACAGTCCGTAAATCCGAACGAGTAAATCAAGTTTAAAATAAATGAAAAGGAGACAATGCAAAAGGAAGCGAACTTCAGCTTTTTGCATCAGCTTCGTTGGAAACTTCATATTTATGAAAATCGTGCTTGTTTTCAAAGTTGTGATTCGAATAAATGAAATAAAAACAGCCAGGGCAAGGAAATGAAGTACGTTTGAGGAGGATGTTCGTCGCGAATACCAAAGCTACACGTAATATTCCAGCAATTTCCCAGCGTTCCACTTTTCCTTATCGGGTAAGATGGATTTTTTTTCACCTTCATCTGATTCTCCCATTCTTCTTCGTTCTCGTCACCGTTGCATCTAACTGGGATTTATCGATCGAAGGACATTTTCATTCTAGTTCCCCTTCATCTTTCTCTCCCTCCGGTCTTCGCGAAAAGATTTTTTAGTGCTTGTTTTCCTTGTAAAATGAGGTCGCAGGAGAGCAAATCCTGCCGCTCGTTTTTCAAGCGTAAGCCCGAAAGTTACTTCCGGAAATTGTTAGGAAGAATAATATTAAACGCACCCGGACACATTCATTAAGTAAATGTTGCTCTGAATTTATTAAGCGTGTTGTTCCTGCTACCGAAAGTACATTTGCACGCAAATAGAGAATTGCGAAATAGTTTTCACCCGGCAACCCCGTGACAACTTTCCGCTGGGACTTCCAAATCAGATCTGCTTACTAAACTGAAATAGGAGAAAAAACCGACGCCCGTTGCAATCGCAACGGAAAATTCCTCGCGTTCCCCGGGCGACAGAATTGCAAAATTCCTCTATTAAATTTAATTTTCCAGCGTCGTGGCGAAGAATGCGATTACGCGAAAAAGCTGAACGCGCGTAGGATATTAAATTATCCAGTGAGAAAAGATTGCACGCCCTTTGGACACCTCCCGACCGCGGCGAACCCGGGAGCTTTCTTGCGTGTTGATCGCGTTTGTTTTCCTTTTTTCGACTTTCCCGCGCGAATTCCCTCTGTGGCGCGAGACCTTACTTGACATATTCCGGAAATAAGTTCGCTGTTGGGAATGCGCTGTTGGGGATGGAATTTTTGGGGACTGGTAATGGTAAACTTTGTAAATTCCAACTTATCTCTACGTTATTGGATTAAAAAAGGTTCTGCTTGCAACTCTGGTCGTGTTCTCGTTTCTTTTAGCAATTTTAATAAAAAAAACTCTTTGATCTCACAGAGGTAAAGGGGTTTTTAATCCTTTGAAGCACACATTTTTCTATTTGAGATATTTCCGTGAATCTTGGTACACAGAGGTTTTTGGTGGCGCTGATGACGAATCTGACATTAGATTTTCTAAATTCCATATCCAAGATGGCGGAACAGAAATCCGTTAATTAAAGAATACATAGCCAAAAAGTGATAAAATGTACGTGGTCTTTTATGCCACAAAGGGTTAAATGATGGTTTTCCTATGGTTATACGCGAGCCTCTGATCTTTAAAATCAAGCATTCAAAATTAATCCGTCTGTCTAAAAAACATTTTGTTATAAGGAACCTACCGTGATAATAACAAACTATATATTGTCATTATGGCAATATATTATTTTTTTATTAAGAGCTATTTATTATAATGCTCTAGGATTACTCCTTTTAAGCGCGACTTTATCTACAATACTTACGTTTTATTGTAGTATAATACAATTACAATTTTCCATATATATGTATATAAGAAATATGTGTTAGTGAGTGTGTACGTATGTGTGTATGTACGTTTTTTTTGTGTAGGTGATAAGAGTTTATAAGAAATATATATGTAATCCAATTGTTATACTATAATCCAATTTATACTATAATCCAATTGTTGAGCCAATCAGAAATATTTCTCAATGTTGAAATTATAAGGTTAAAATGAAATTCTAATAAAAAAATATTAATGAAATAGCCTTTTCAATCTAACATAAGTCTGACATATTACCAATACGAACTTTTAATTCATCATTTCCTAACTGAAAAATACTCTTTTCCACTGACCAATAAACAACTTTAATTTCGAAGCGAGGGAAAAGGGGCACTAAAGCCGAAAGGAGAGCTTTCTTGATAAAGCGAAAGAAGAAAGAGTAAGCCAAGGCTGACAAGCGAAATACCGATCGTTGCCGCCGGGCTTCTAATGCCCGGCCGGTTTATTTAGCGGGAGCTTTGATTGGCCATTGCGGTCGCGGCGGGTCAAGCGAAGCCCGTGTAAATATCGTCTAATTGCTGCGCAGCCGGCGGATGGCAACTTCAATCCGAAGTGTCGATTCGCTCCGACTCTTACACCTTCCGCGGTCATCACCGCAGCTTCTCTTGACCTGAAACGCAACTTCGTTTACTCGCTATATTCTCGACGTCTCAATTAACCGAGCACTGCTGGCGCGATTCGCTTTCAATGGCCGGGGTTTTCTTGGCTGCGTTTACGAGAGATTTTTAGATTAAGCGGCAAGTGGTTTAGGGTATTCGAAGGGCTTGAGGGAAATATTTTGTCTTTCGATACTGTGAAGGAAATTCAGGGTTTTGTCTAAGCTTATTTACTGCATTCTATCACGTTTGGATTTTAACTAAATTCAACCTTTCAATATATTTTGTTTTATTAATTTTAATTTTATACCCAGAGAAAAATTTATTTATTTATCATCTGTTTCTAATAATAAAAACAATAAATAACAATAAATTCACTCGCACTTTGGATGTATTTTTATTTGATTTTTTATTATTTTTTATGTTATGATTTTTAATTCTTTGCAGCTGAAATAACCGCAATTTAATAAAAAATATTAATTAATACTTCAAGCAGTTATAAAAAAGCACTTTCCTCCAGCAGCACTTGTGCCCGATCACGTACCGGTGTTTGACATTTAAATTTTATGGAGATTGCGCATGAAATTTTGAAATGGAAAATTTTCTGAAACACCCCAATTGGAAATGCTAAGAGCTCTTGTACTGGATTTAATTTCAAATTTGGACATTAGCTCTATCATCTTTATTCTTTCGTTAAATTTGCATTTTGTCCGAGTTGCGCAATCAGAATAAACGTGCGGTCGATCTGACTTATTACTTTGGCAGATTCGCTTGGTTTGCGTATGAATACTGTAATGTGCATGCATTAAGGGAAAGAGGCTGCCTCTCAAAGAGATTCGTAAAGTGAATTTTGGCAGTGCCGGAATTGCACGCATCTACTTTTGCAAACTGAAATTCAGCTTTTAAACTGTCTTCTTCTTCGCGCCGAAAGCAACGCTTTATTTTGTACTTTAATTACAGATACTACTATGTGAATAAAATATCATGTTTTTGGCTTACATAATACAAGGAAGATACAGTGGTTGGAAATCTCATATACTCACCTGAAACAAAAAATAAGAAAACGATTTATTAGATAAATTTCATCTTTTTGGAAGACTGGAAGATAAATGAGTCGGAAGGAAAGACTTTTGGAAAGATAAATGAGTATTCATAGAAATAAGTCTTATAGCAATGTTACACAAGTGAAATCCTTTTGAAAGTAATAACTTGCTTATTCCGTTTACCTTTATCTCTGAATTATTATAAGTCTTTGTATAGACACACATATAAGTTTACAGAGCTTTAGAACTTCATCAGCAGAAGCTGGCGTTAATAGTTGCCTCTATGTTTTGACTTTAACCAAAGTAGTCCAAAATGCTTGTAAATAATAACTACACCAACGATGATTAAACAAAACAATAACGCTCAACTGAAACGACTAAGCCATAAAGTTTTCGCAACAAAAAATGCCTCCCTTTCCTCGTGAGTTTTTCAATTTAATCGCGTATGATTCGAAAAAAATGGCCTCCCTCGCCGACAACATCAAAGACCACCAGCGCACCATCCGTGCCCGTAAACTAAAGAGAATTTAGTCCTCCTCTCGTGCGCTCCCTTGGCGTGATATATACGATAGGCCATTACACATTCGCGCGCGAGTTCGCCGCAGACATCAGAGCCGAGAGAGAGGGATGGCGCTGCCGTAGCAACCGCACACAGCGAGATTACGTTATGTACACCCCCGTGTGTACGTCAGAGCGGGCCGAAAGAGAGAAAGTGCCAATACAATTTCATGCCGCATTCAGCCGTGCGCCAGCCGTTTGCAAACTTCCAGAGTCAATATATTTACACGTGTACACACGCGTACTGGGTACTAACCTATGCACGCGACATTACTGCTGCTCTCGGCTACCGGATGCTTTCTTCGAATGTATATCTGTTGCCATTTGGTTGTGAGATATTTAGAGGAGCGTAAATGCCTTTTGAGTCCTAAAAAGTGAATCCAAGTGAATAGGATATTCAATTTCACCTAGTCAGGTGCCATGGGTTCGGATGCTTTAAAATGGAGAAAAAAGCTCTTTGGAAATGCAGAGATAAAAATTTGTAGTCACTCGCTTTACGTTATAGTAATTTGAATTTTGCAAATGTTTGAAGATGCACTTTTCATTATAGACTTTCTTCTAAAAACGAACTTTCAAAAGAAAAATCCTAACGAATATTAACAAACTTGTTACTTCAAAAAGAGATGATAGTAACGAGGCATTAATAAACCAAACATTTAGCGGTAACGCCCTACTACTAGTAATCGAGAAAGCCTGCTTAAATAAACTCAGAAACTCAGTTGATTACCGCTAACATCGTAGTTAGTTTACACATCCTTCCACAAATGTTCAACTTCAGATGCGTTAAGGAAGTTTACGTAGATCCCGCGAGAGAAAGTGAGAGTAGTAAAAGTATAATCGTCTCGTGACAAATGTAAGACAAAGTTGAACCATAACTTGAGTCTTCAAAATTTTAATCACTGCTTTGCCATATTTTTGTATAATACAAAAAGAAACCTGTCAAAAATCTCATTTATAATGTTACTAACATTGATCCTTTAATATTCTGTCAAAAAATTAATTAAATTTCATTAAACCCTTTTTTCTCCTCATTTTCATCCGGGCAACCCTATTGATCCCGATATTGAACTTCTTCAAAGCCTGGGGTCATGTTAGCGAGACTCGCTTCCTCAACAGAAGCGCACACTCATGCAGCAGCCAAAGTAAGTACGCAAGTACATAATTACGTCGGTAGAGAGGCGAGCTGAGAGGCAGAGATAGAGAGATAAAGGCTAAGAGATAAACGCCAGTTTGCACGCGGCTAGGTGTTCGTAAAACCGCTCGCCTGTTATTAAGCGTGCAGCTGATGCCTTCCTTCGGGGTGGCTGCGTATTATACTCTGTACACATGTGTGCCCAGCAGTTGTGGCATCGATGAAAAACTGAGAGACGAAGATGAAAGAAGACAGAGATAAAAAGGAGGATTGGCTGGCAACTAATAGTATCGTGTGCAGCGGTACTAATGAGATAGGAAGAAGCGTAAAGTATTCGAATATTACGTTCTTCGTAATCAAAGTTTGGAGAAATCGGCAAATTGGATGATTGATTAGTTTTAGTTTCTGGAACTGTATCATCGTTATGTCAGAAAACAATTTTATCAATATCCGTTTAATCTAGAAAGTTTTTATTTTAAGTATCAATATACGCTGTCGATGACCTTTCATTCAATAATAGATAAGAATTTCAAGAAGTATTCATTAAAGTAATCTCAAGAAGTTGACCGAAAATCTTTGAAGCAACTGAGAACTTTATCACAATTCAGAAGTCTTATTCTCAGAACTCTTTAGAAATCTTTAGAAGATTCAGAAGTCTTTACTTTTCGTTAAAATTAACTGAGAAGTTACTACTTCGACTGTGCAGAGTCAGTGTGATTCTTAAATTACTATTATCGATCCACTCACTTATATTAATTTGTAATAATTGACACAAACCGTTATCTTTCAAATTAGCCATTATTTTATGCAGATGATTCATATTATTAACAATTGGGACAATCAATGCATTATCACTTTATTATTCATTATACTCTCAGTAACTAAAAAGGTATAGAAACAGCTTAACTTTACATAGCTTAAACGTTGCCCAAATTCTAAAATTAAAATAAATCAATCCCCTTAAGTCAGCATCCTCAAACCATTAAGCTCGTTAAAACTAATCAGAAAGCTTAACACTTCTCATTGCAATTCAAATCTCTCCTGGTCATGTGTCAACGTCAAGCCTCCACTGTTCAAGCTCGTTCTCGCGCAGGAAATCCCTTAAAGCACGTTCCAGAGGGTCTAAAACCCACCTTGCAGCACGTTCACCTAATTTGCGAAAATCTTATCAAACCAGCGTAAGCCGCTCTTAATTATTTCTGCGGTGCCCCCGACGCGAGCGAGGCATTGATCCCACAGCCGCAGAAGGGACGTCCGGCTCACGTCCGCCCCTGGAAGGGGGATTATTGCCATCTCCGCGGCCGAGCATCAAAAGCGGCGGCCATGATGTTGACGTGATCTCGCGGAGACTCGCCGCGTGGTTTTGGGGTTATCTCTCTCGAAATACTGAAAGCGACGTTACTGCTGGTCTACCCCCAAAATCCGCTTGCCAGCACGCAACGAGCCGCGTGCATGGAACGGCGGCGCATTGCGAGAAAGCGCGCTTAATCTCGATTAAGTAGGGCCGACGGTGCTTGCCACGGGATGGACCAAAGCGTTGCACCTGCTCACTAACTATACCGCCGGCAAGCCGCTTTACGTAGCGGATTTAGACGGGGAGGACCAGGGAAATCGAAGAGATCAAGCAGTTTTAATTTGGGGATCTGGATTATTGCGTTGGATTTTAAGGGATTGTGAAAAATGAAATTGTTGTTAGCGTGTGCAAATTAACGCTTTGTTTTAAAGAAGGTTGAAATTGTAACCTTATTTTCTGAAAAAAAATTGGTGATTTATTTTAGTTCAAATATTATTGCATTACTGGATCATCAGGGATAAAAATCCAGGATATAAAATCTGTCAAGTTAACTTAGATATTTCCTGAATTAGCAAAGTTAACTTGACTTTCCTGAATAAATTATACTTTTCAGATTTTAATCACATATTGCGTGTTATGATGATTAGGTAGCAAATGTAACCTAATTTTACAAAGATCTCAAATTTAATTACGTTTTAAAGTAGTGATTAAATCATCAATCAAATAGTATTCGCTCGTAATTCTGCGAAGCAAAGATCATATATTTTGAGATTGGATTAGAGTTAATGGAAAACCGAATTTGCACTCTGTCACTATAACTTGCGGTGTTCTGGGATTTATAGAGTATCCACAGATTTGATTAAGTGGTATGCCGAAAATATGAATAGAAAAGACTCAGTTTTTAAGCCACACGTAAATCTGTATTAAACTGAAATAAAAAAATTTGTTTATATGTTACCAGAATTCTATTCGCAATACATCTCAATTAGCTAATGATAATTTTCAACCGCGATAATACTAATTGAATGACTTATTATATTAATATCCCAGCAATCTATTCTATCACAACAAACTCATTTCCGACTGACAAATATCTCTCATTTTCCCTCAGAGAAGATAAAATATAAGAGAAGTGCCGTACAGATAAATCCTCGTTGATTAAAACGTTCGGTCGGCAATGTTTAATCTCTCGCCGATAGCCAACGACGAAAAATCACCGTATTTGCCCGCAATAGCTGATGTTTTTTCAAATCCGTGTTTTCGTTTTTTTCCAAATTTCTTTTCTAGCCGGGAAAACGCTATATACGACATGAAATTTTTAATATTTGTTGCCCCGCAGACATAAACCATTGATTCCGTTATAAGCCGCGTTTTAGCCTCTTTCATGTTATATCTGTTTCGTGTGAGATTAGGAGGAGTAACATCGGTTGTCGCACAACCAGAATATCTTTTCCACATTGACATTCCGTAAAAATAATTAAATTTTTTTTCGATAGTGTCGTTTTCAGCAAATAACGAATACGTTTCGACTGACGGTAGAAGTTCTTGTTTTGCAAAACTTAAAATATTGCTGATAGGTTATTTTACATTTGTTTTTTGGTTCAATTTTGGGCTACGAATATTTATAAATTTTTGTGAAAACTGTTACGGGGTACTAAAAACTTAAACGTTAAATAATAAATTAACTAACCTATATATTAATCATGATTTCGTACTATTACAGAGCTCGTTTAATTATGAAAACAATTCTAACATATCAGTACAGTTTAAATTAATCCATTAAAGAAACTTTGATCGAAACCACTGCTTGGAATCATCTTAGTTGGCAATAGTTAAATCATGTGGAGTAGCTAACTTTGGCTAATGAGATATCCTTCGTCGAAAATCATCTGCAGGAGTTTCTAAATACCTATTTTTTAAAAAGCAAACCTTTCAAAATGAAAAATTTACTAATCAATTTATCCAATTTCTTCATTTGTAAGTATTCGTGTCACTTATCATCAGTTCGGAAAACCAATTCTAAGAAAATAATCCACTTTTAGCCCATAAATAAAACGATTTTTTTTCAGTATCTCATATCCAGATACTATCTAATTGTCGAAAATAGTTACGACTATCACTGCATTATAAGAATTGTGTCAAAAATTGGTCACGACTAGGTTGATCTACCAGATCAAAAATCCTCTTACTAAGGTACTTAGAAAAACTCTCTAAAGCACGTAATCCAAGATCCAAATGCTGTGCGAGGCGAGGTGGGAGGAAAAACGGAGTCCAGGGGACACGTCGGGAAACGAGGCGTTACGGGCGCATCCCGCGGGGGGGAAAAGACTTTCCGCGAAGCGATTAACGGCTTCCGTTACAAGTCTGCGCGTGCGCGCACGCAATCGTCCTTTCTTTTCGCGGTGGTCTTTCTTCCGCACTCCGGCAATTTCGATCTTTAGATTTACATGTTCGGAGGACGAGAGTTCTTTTTTTTTATTTTTTACCCTGTCACAAAAGTTACCATTACGCCGTGTCCACGCGTTCGTTATCTCTTTTACCTTTTTTTTTAACGGACTGTACGTGCACTTTTTACGGTCGATGGGAAGTTTTATGACCGCCTGCGCATGGCTGTCATTGTTTCTATTATTATTCATAGTGGGGGAATATTTTGCATGGCGAACGGCTGCTGCTGCTGCTCTTTTTTGCAAGGCGAACTATGGAAACTTGGAATATAAAATTTCAGAACGGCGGATTTTGAAATTTAAATCCGACCAGCTGCATTTCAAAAAGGAAGCTGCGCCCTCTGCTTTTATAAAAGCCAAATTTGAGTTTACTGTTAATGCGGAAATAATGATTTTATTGATGTGAAAATAAAGTGGAGAAAAGCATAAGTTACTCTTCTTCGACGGAGCAGATTCCTACGTGATTACAGCAATTTCATTTTTTAGCTTACACATTCAAATATTTTACATTAACTCTTGTGCTTACAAATGTTATTATTATTATTCGTTTAAATTCCATTACTTTCTTTACAATTGCAGCCTATTATTAAAGAACCGGGCAGACCACTTATATCGGTCCGCGGCCTCGCGGTCTGTAATACAATAATTGTGTATTAATTCCTTTAATTAAAAATTTTATTTCCGTGATATTAATTTCAGAAATTCAAAATTATTTGTGGATATTTTAATTAAGAATAAAATATCCACGTGCTCCCCCAATAGAAATGTTTTACAAGAAACAATGAAAATACATTGTTATCTAATTAAATAAAATGCAAATACTAAAATAACATGCAAAAAGGGAAATTTGCAATTAATACTTACAATGATGCACATGAATGGCTTCTGAATGAAAATTCGAAAATTAACAATAGAACGTATTTTAGAAATAATAATTAATAAACAATTAATTAATTTGTAAAATTAAAAAATTTAATTTAATAATGTGAGTAAGGTGCTAATTATATGTCCAATTTTCCATAAACTCGTTTAAAGTAAAAAAATGATGTTTTAATTTTATCAGGCTTCGTATATAATAATAATAATAGGTTTCAAAATAATGCGCTATTATCGTCACCAGTTGACATTATCATCTCCATTAAAGAATAAATTCTCCTTATCGTATTATCCCACTTTCACCACCGCAGCGTTCTAATAAAGGATTGCTTTGAACCCTATGTGCCAAATTTTCGATCATCGTCCAATTAACCGGGGCTCGTCATATTATGGGTAAAGATGATAATATCTCCGCATACACGGACATGATTATAAAATGAATTTTTTATTTTTAAATTAAATTTTAATTGAAATTCGTCAGCTGACAGTAAGTTTTCAATAAAATACCTGTAATGTTAATTAACGTACGTGGTATAAAATAACATCAATTTGGCAGTACACTCTCTACATGTAAATTTAAAATATTACTGAGTAAAGAGAGCAAAGCAATTTATTTTTATGATTAAAACTGTTAAAACTTTATTGAAAACAGTAATCTCAATATCTCGTCTTTGAGTTCTTTCATTTAAATAACTTTAAATTACCATCAAATACAGTTGTTATATTCAAAAAACATCATCTTTCTTAGAACACTGTTCCACTATTATGAACATAATGATACGTTGCACTGTGACCGTCGAAACTGCAAATGTAACAAAACATGAAACTAAATAAAAGAACAAAATCCCAGGATCAGCGTCTTCATTCATCACACGATTGCCGAGTTCATTTCACCCCCGGAATACCCGAGCCAAAGAAAAGGGAGGGAAGTCACCGAGGGAAAAACGACTCGCCGCCACTCGGAATGCGAGAAAAACCATTTTACGATTCGAATTCAAAGACGACGCAAGAGAGAGGGAGAGAAAGAGAGAGAGCGACACTCTTAGCACGCACAAAAGTCGCGCGCGGGGGCAAATTGCGTCGGCCTCGTTACTGGCAGACTCGCGTTATTAACGTCATTAGCGTCATTACCGTCGCAATTACGTTGATTTTTTTCGGTCGCCACCGTCCTTCGTCGTTGTTTTCCTCGATTGAAATCGAGGCGTGCCGTAAAGCTCGCAGGTGGGCAGCGGCATTCGCGGATCGTCGATTTCACCTGCAGTCATTACGCCTCTCTCTCTCTCTCTCTCTCTCTTCTCCATTCTTTTTCTCCTCTCCTCCTCCTCCTCCTGGTTTTTTTGCTCCGGTGCAGGTAGGTACGACGGGTTTCTCGGAAAGCCTGTCCCCCGGCCGGCGGAAGGAAACAAGAGCGCTGAAGGGGGGAATGGGATAAATAGATAGATGTACTTTACTGTCTTGCCAGTCGTAAAATTTAATATTTTCTGAAAGGTAGGAAACGCGCGCAAGAGAGAGAGAGAGAGGGAGAGACTTTGCGTTTATGTATTTTTGCGAAGCGAGGAAAAAGCGGCGATTTTCGATTTTTATGGGCTTTAATCAGTGAACGCTGCGATGTAGCCTTCGAGGGATAAACTCGCGAGGACTGAGTATTATTCCTCTATCTTTCGCCGCTGATTTTTATCGAGTTCTAATCCAGTAAAGTATTTGCCGATGGCAAGAAATCAAAATCATTAGGCGTGACTTGATCTCTTAAGTCCTGGTTACGACAGAATTATAGACGTTGTACATTGTGGACAAGATTGGCACAATATTAAATTATAGCCTTCTCCATATTTTTTAAATAATCTTATCAGCATTTCTACAGAATATAGTATTTATATAATAACACAATTTTTAAGGATGAGCAACCCTATTGAAGTGCATCCTGAACCTTTTTTTGCGTGCCCCCCTTTCGAAACCTCAAATTGAGTTCTTCGAAGTTGTATTTTGCGAACTTCCAATGTTTCATTTCCTGAAACTTAATTTCCGCTTGCTTTATTTCGCATCACCACATAACCTTGTTTTATCATATGAAATATACACCGCACATCGTACTTCCGGCCAGTTGGCATCCAAATTCTAAACTGCATCAATGCGATGCATTTGTACTATCTATCATCGAATTACAATGTTTCCTTCGCATATGTGCCGTAGTTGACGACGCATTTTAATACTCGTTTATTTTCGTTTGCATATTCACGAGAGAGATACGCCGCTTTTACCGCTCGATAGAAACCTGAGTCTCTCATGCAGCTATCACTTTCAAAAAGTCAGTTTTGTAACAATGTATTCTGTTTGAGTTGAGAACAATCATAAAAAAATGTTAAATCTCTGATTATATTTTACGTACTCTGAGTTTAATATATGTTTGAACTTGTCTTTCTTTTCTTAGTTTTTCTGAATACTGTATTGATTCTTTTTTCGAATATCCACCAAATAATTCACGATTGTATTAAATATTTCATTGCATTAAAACTCATGAGGGTGTGGTTAGAAACGGTACGATAATACTGTGAAATAAGAATTGATTTTTCACACTTCCAGTTCCTTATATATAACTTTGTAATTTTTTCTCTGATTCCATGTTCTTAATAATAATTATTTTAAAATGTGAATGTTTAAACAATTATATTAAACGTCAAGTAAAATTAATAACTAGAATTATGTTACAAAATTTTTATCAAAAAAATACTCGTAAGTTTTTGGATTCGCTTACGAATTTACGCACATTTCCATACACGCCATGTTCAAGCAATACAGCAGTTAAATGTTAGCCTACGATTCGTACATGTAGTTTACTGTAATACCACTTTGCCACGCAAGAGGAGCGTCCGCTTGCTACTGAATATGTTTGATGGCAAGGCAATAAATGCTTCTTATTCTTAAGCCATTAATTTGAAAAATTGACTGATAATCTGGTTTTAATAGAATGGATTTGTACTACTTAGCAGTTTTACGACAAATAACAAAAACAAGTTAGACAATGCTACACTTTCTAATCTTACAAAAAACTAATGAATTGTCTTACTGCTTTAAATGTTGACTTTAACTTGGGATTGTGTCATTGTCCTTTAATAAATAGCAATACTTTATTTTTAGTATTACTATATTTTTCAGTAAACATTAAAGTTATTTAATTTAGTAGCTAAAACTTTTCTTTTTCATTAGAAAAGTATAAAAGGATTAATTACGCTCAACATTCACAAACTTTCTCTAAGTTTTTCTAGTGGACAATAAGATTCCACGGGTCTTCCAAGTGCGCTCAGAATATTCATAAAATATAGATTTACGTCATATTCTGAAATTAAAAAACTTTTATTTTAATTATTACTAAATTTTCTAAATTTAAAGATCATCTCCAGCGATTTATAAAAGGAAATTATAAAATTTACTGAACTTCTGACCATTTAAATTACCCAGTACTACATCAAAAACTTACACCGTTTCTGCTGATCACAAATTACAGGTCTGCGTGGAAATAAGAAGCAGTAATCGCTCTTTTCTTTTTCCCTGAAGGAGAAAATGTGAAATACATTATTCTGCTTTTAAGGGACCCTTATTACTCTTAAATTTTTTTAACTTCGCGAAACATAACCTCGATCTGCAAACTTCTCGGAAATTACTGTATCAAGTAGAAGTTTCACGGTAAATCGGCTTAAGTACTTTTGGCTTCGACTTTCAAGGTACCAAACGTTAATCTCTTAAACTCGAGTTATCGTTGGCTATTTCTTTTTTCGAGATTACGTGCCTCCTGCTGCTCTTGCAGGATGCCAACCGCTCGAAAAAAGGAGGTGCACGACAGGCAACTTAATTAAAACTAAAGAGAACAGCGTGCAACCACTAATTTTGTGCGGTATTTATCTTGCCCTTTTCAACGGAATTCATCGGCTGTGGAGTTAAATTCAAACACGAGAGACGTAAATGATTAAAGTTTACAAGGGCATCGATGGTAAATTAAAAATCGTAATAATAATACAATACTTATTATTTATTGTTGAATACTTTAGTATCTAGAATTTGTATTTAAATCGTAGTATTACTCATACAGAGTAAATTTTTATTAAATTTGAATCGCACAAGACAGATTCAACGAGTTACATGAATGTTGAATTATTTTTAGCACTTTCCTAATTATTTACAGACATAAATGAGAATTCGGTTATTTTGTTATCTTTGTAATATAATATAATTTATTTTAAGCAGCATTAATTAATTCAATTCATTTAAAGTAAATTATAATTTTAAAATAAAATTAGTTAAATGTAATTTACAAAATTAATAAATTCTAAGTTCATTTATATTATTTAAATTACACAAATAATTAACTGTGATAAAAAAATATAATTAATAAACAACGATGACAAGGTTATCATTGCGAAGATAAAAACTAAAATTAAAAACGTTTCAAAACAAAACTATTTTCTACGAACGTCACTAAAAAATTAATATATATCCGTAAATTTTACGAGTCTCTCAGGAACAAAGAAGCAGCAGCACCTTTCTCAAAAGGTAGAAATTGAAATAGCAGCGGCAGCAAGAAGCTCGCCTAGCAACCCGCAGCAGCGCAGAATTTCGAAACGCGAAAACTACGGCAAAGCAAGCTATTATCAAGAGAACCGTCCCGGCTAATAATTCATTTCGATCGTAAAAGCACTCGCGACCAGGCGGCCCCTCTCGACATGTAAAAGCAGCGCCTCTTCACACAGCACAAGAGCTGCTCTTTCGAGGTGAGAGGAAAGGGGGGAGGGGAGAGAGAGAGAGAGCAGGTATTCGTCACACCAGTCAAGTGTCCCATGGTGTAACGAGGTAATGACGAGAGAGCCAGGCGTGTTATCTTTCTCGACGCGGACAGGTAGTAAAAATGTAGCCCTCCTTTTCTATTTTCTGGCGGTGTGGATTTTTCCTCGGAAGGTGCCGGGATTTACGCGCCGTATTTTTGCGCGAACGCTAATAATTTCGAGGCCGAAATTTATGGGACGCGTTTCGCCGACTGGGCCGCGAAGGGTAATTTGTAAAATTATAATTTTGGAGCTGCCTGCTGGTACCGAGGCAAGCAATGAGTATTGTGAACAGTGGAACCGGGAGAGATGGGAATTAATACTGATGCTCAATTAGGATATAATAATAATAATAATAAGTAGGTGTTATAGCTTTAAAAGTGTTACTCTTTAAATAAATTGTAAAAAATATAATTAAATGAATAATATACTAATATATTTTCGTACTAATATATTCAATTTTTTATCAAACGAGTCAATATTTAACTCTATTGTTCACTTCGATTAGTAAAATCCAATGCGCTTTGCACGTACTATTTTTTTTATGGTTATAAGTAAAATAAATTCTTACCGTGTATACTGCATCGATTGCAGTGACTATTCTTTCTTAAATGAAGTCCTATTTTTATCCTAATGAAATTCAGAGTACACAAAAAAGTTACTTAAAAGTTCGTTACTGCAGCCATAATCTCAAGAAGCTTTCATTTGCAGTTGCGTGAACAAGGCAACGGTAACTGCACTGTAATCAAGCAGCGACTGAATAGAGTACAAACTACTTTTTTCTACTAATGTCAAATGTAACATTTTCAATTTGAGATTTAAAATTTTTTTTATTTGTTTCCAGTTTTTACAATTGAACTTCTAAAAATAATTTTTGTAAATTAATGTAACATAATAAATGTTATTGAAGCTAACTATAACTATTTTTTTTCACATTTTTTTCAATCTTCCCAAACAAAAACTGTGAATAAAAAATTCAGAGTATCCTAGATCAATCATTAGCTTTGGCAACTTCATCAAATAACAATTCCAATAATAGATATGATAATCTCAATACAAAAAGACCCAAAAAAGTCCCCGGACTCGATCAAAAGAAAGTTTTCACATACATCCGAAGGGCCACACATTTCCCTTACCTTCCGCCCTTCCAAGTATAGCCCAACTAAGAACTCCGCGATTTCGCGCTCTTACGAGGTTCAAAGGTTCCCAGCCCAGGTAAACAAGCGCATAGAACGAAGTCGACCTCTTGACGGCGGCCGCAAGAGGCTGCTGCCCTCCGGCGCGAGGACAATGGACTCGAGATTTTCTTGCTCCTTTGCCGCTGCGTCGTCCCGCCCCTCTTTCTTCTCGGATTCGCCTCGTTTTTTTATATACGCGCCTGTCGAGAGATGCGACTCGGGTTCTTTCAGGCCTCGCGACAATCTTTAAACCTTTTCTATGGCTTGCAGGACGAAAGCGAGAATTATGCCGTTTGGTAAATGCTTTTGAGATTTTTGAATGGGCGAGTTTTTTTTTAGCTTGGCGACGGGTACTTGACGTATTTGTGTGCGAGGATAATGAAGATTTTTCAGAATCATTGACGAATAGGTAGGCTTTATTCGGTAAAATAAGGCAATTTATATTTGGGTGTAACTTCATTAAAATAAATTTAAACTTTAATTTGCATAAAAAAAAAAATACTTTAAGGACTGAATTTTTAAAAATAGTTGCGTGATAAAATGCAGTTATCGAGAAGCGTTTAATTTTTCGCAGAAGCGCGCTTTGCATTTATATTTGGAACGAACAAGAGATTCGATGGATTCAAGTGGATGCTTATTCAATTTTATTAGCTTCAATATATAAGAGCTACGATTGCAAACTATATATATTTATAGATTCATCTATTTTGGTTTACAAAAATTATAATTACTGTTTAGTTTCAGTAAATAATAACTTTTGCTTTTAATTAACGTAATCGTTTATTGCTTCATAGTAAGGCTACATTGTTTACTAACTTTCGACGAGATTCCGCAAGATTACGTATCAATATAGTCTATTAATCATAAGTTCTATTGAAACTGCAGCAGCATCGCCAATTGTATAGTTCTAACGGCAGCAATTCTAATCTTGCGTAAGTCACAAAACCATAAACACTAAAGTCCGATGTAATTGTCAGAACTACAATTGCAGCAAGATGAACTAACTATTTCCCCGTAACAATGCATGTAATTTCCTTCCTTTTTCAAACTTTCTGCGCACGCACAATAAATCAATGAACTACAAATAAAATTTATTTTCAAAATATTACTTTAAGCAGATTCTATTTGCAAACTATTCAATTGTACGGCGACTATACAATTTTCTAATCATCAATCAATTTATAATCGATCGACCTCCTCATCCGTCGGGAAGTTTCCCCTCACGGCAAATTGATTCACTAAAAACCTTTGGCGGAAAGGGTCATCGCCACTCCCATCCACTCCTCCGAATGACATCTCCTCGGCGTCCGAGTCATCCTCCGTAGAGAAGAAATGAACTCGCCGATCGGGAAGAGCCTCCGGGTTTATTTTCCACTCGTTTTCTACAGTCGCTACTCTCCACAGCGACCTCTCGAGAGTCCCCCTCTCTTTATATGCGCACGTGTACCTGGCTGCACGCGTCACCTCGCCGCCTTTGTCAGGCCCTTTGTGGTTTTCTTCGAAAAAAGGTGCGCGCGAGCGTGTAAGCATACCGCCGGTAGTAGCCGGGTGGGGGAAGCGATTCTCGAGAACGAGGGCGGTTTTTCGCCTCGCGTTGG
The DNA here is from genome assembly GCA_035047165.1 of Ormyrus rosae. NCBI lineage: Eukaryota > Metazoa > Arthropoda > Insecta > Hymenoptera > Ormyridae > Ormyrus > Ormyrus rosae. The sequence goes on from JAWWML010002735.1 coordinate 47,960, forward strand.
ACATGAATTTTGTCGGTTTGAAGGGGAGATGTATCTCTATTTTGCGGGACGACGCGCCTGAGGGTGTTTTCAGATGTTTATGAAAAATTGGTGAATTAAGGAGTGCTAGATTATACTTGCTATTTTCTTCGATTTAGATCTCTTATTCGAAAGCTATTTTACTGCAATGGACTGGAATTGAAATTTATTTTAATAAAATTAAAGTTCAACCATAAAATATTTCTATATATTCAGTTAAATCAAGCTTAAGATAGAAAGTATTAATTTTATTACGATACGAGACTGAAATTGACGAATTCAATTAATTTTTAAATTATTATATATTATACATAAATTTAATCTTGAATCGAACACTTCACTATATAATAATTAAAATATATTGGATTATATCGATCTAAAAGTTAACAAGACCAAAACGCCTTATATGTAACAGTCGTTAATACGTAAATTATTTAAGCTCCTTAAACGAAGGCCGCAATTGATTCAGTCGACAGCTGTCTTAAAATAAAATATCCGCGCTTACACATAAAATCCGCAATCAACGTTGAATCATCAACGAATTCACGAAAAACTCCGAAACCCAAAACTCTGAAAAGCCGACTAAACAGAATTTGCGCAAGAAAGTCCGAGGGGCCCTGAAAAGGAGCAGAATCCGGCGAACCGGACAATGGCTAAGTGCGACTCAGCAGCGGGGAAACTCGAAAGAAGATTTACGGCGCTCTTTTCACCCTCCTCCGTCGTCTGCTTTCGTTTCCGAGTTCATTAAAACCGATTTTCGGCATTTCTCCTGTGGATAATAGCGAGGAGGTAACTCGATAGGCTCCTTTGATTTATTCGCGCTCTTTCCCCCGGCTTCCTGTCCAAATATGACGTCGATCTAGGCCTCTGCGTCACTTCTGCGCTCTGTTCTCTCCCTTTCGCGGAGGCCGAAATACGATACGGCTGTTGGTCCTCGGCGCTGAATGAAGAAATTACTGTTCCTTTGCTTTTCAATGTCTCTCGCGTGCGAGACGAGTCTCCCTTCGGTGGCAACAAACGACTTGCTCTCGGTTTACGGCTTTGTACGAGAGATTTTAATGACGCGGTCGTTATTGTACGCGAGTTCGATATATCGGGAAGCGTTTCCTTTTGCAATGGGCTTCAAGGGCAGCGCAGCTTGAGATTAAGGCCAAGATCAATTGTTCGTTTGAGTAATTTTGCTTCGAAAACGTTAGGTGTTCTTTGGAGTTTTTTTATTTGCTTCTATTCGGTTTTTAATTATGGAGAGTTGGATGTAAATTAGTAATTTCGTGCTTACTATTTTCTTTTTTTGGGGTTATAAGCACTGCAAAATGAATGAACACTTACGTACAGTCAAATAACCGAATTCTCACGTCAACTATTTTTCCGCTCATCAGATCACAAATAAACCAATCACATTACGAATAAACTGACTTCACTTTTTAGATCATCAATTTTTTAAGGAAGGATGAAAAATTAGTAATGCTTACCTCTAATTTCCATTTTGCTGCATCAAAATTGGATTATGAAATCGATCCTTCCTTAAAAAATCCATGAGATGTAAGTTGAAGCTCATCATCGAGCATTGTGATTGGTCTAGAGCATATACA